>JAAAKG020073199.1:0-17194 GCA_010014905.2 Druon quercuslanigerum
TGCGATTTACTTGGAACGAAACTCGACATATTCACTGAGGTAAACAACTATGATGCTATTATTTTGGCAGAATGGAAAACTACAACTAACACCCTTAAGTGCTTGAATTTATCACGATGAGTCTTTATTTTTCGAGTTTTTGCTTATCTGTTTGAAGTCCGCCAATTATTTAGGAAAAATATTATTTCGTATTTACTCACTTGGCATTTCATGAGTTGTTGAACACTGGTGACGATAAATGCTAGGGCAGTTTGCATTCTCCAACATAAGCTTGAAGCCTCCATTTTTAAAGATCTAAAAAAAGTGTTGGCCACTCTATTTATATAGCTTCTCTGTTTGTTATTTATGATCGAATTCTTATTTCGACTTCGAAAAGGACATTTTAAAGCCATCAGACCATTTAAACGAGCTGCCTGGATCTTTAAAAATGTCTACCTAAGTGTCTGTGGAGTATTTTTTCTGAAGTTTCTCTGAGCCTGAGATTCATCAGGGAATATTCAGACATTTATATCAGTAGAGTACGGCTAATGCAATAAAATGTTCCAAATTTATATATTTAGTCTAATTTAAATGACACAATATAAGCTACCCCGCTCCCCCTCTCGCTAGCCTCGTTTCTTCTAAATTAATAAGTGCATATCGTAGGCACTTCGGGTATTTCACGATACGACATGCTATCATCAAGGGCTAGCACATTGCACAGACATACCTGATCAGAGATCACTTCACGTCACGATTATCCGAAAAAGGGCCCAAACCCAAAACACTGTTCATAAATCTATTGTTTAAGATTAAAACAGTTTACTTTAGAATAAGCATAAATAATGTAAAATTCACTGGTCAGAACTCGAAACGATAATTAATTTTAATTTAAAAATATAATGCGTTGAAAATGATCTTATAAAGAGGCCAAAAGAGTTTAGACGGAAGCTCGGAACGAAACTGAGAAGATAAAGTGCAATAGCAACCAGCAGAGCCGAGCGAGCCACCACACTAATAACATCGTCGTTTCAGACACACAGTCGAAAGTGCACGAGCGGCAGGCAATAAGAAAAGTGTTCTCGCAGAACAATAGCGTCAGAGACAAGCTCCCAAATAATCACAAACCTTGTTAGTAATAGTAAATATTGTGATTGGTTCGATGAATATAAGACTCGAATCTGAACTTACTATTTAAAAACAATGCTGCTGATTCTGAAATAAATTGATATCTCACTATTTTCTATAGCAAGGAATATAACATAAAAAATTGTATTTGTTTTATAAGTGGGACTGATATGTTATAATATTGTTGCAAATAGTGTAGTTTTTTATATATTTCCAAGTGAATTATTTCGTTCATTAATTACATCATTATTATTTAATAACACTTTATTTTAATTTTTATAATACTTGGGAACTGTGTGGTAAATAATATGTGTTTTAAACGCTTTTCTCTATCGCTATTTTTTTGCTAAAGATAAACTTTTCAAAATCTAACGTATTTCAATGCTTCCGTTTAACGTAATCCGAGTACTTTTAAACGAAGTGCACCGAGGTTTAAACAATGTCAAACTTACTTCAAAGGTGCCCTATGGCAGTCCGCCTACTCCAGGACAAAGGTAACGAAATGGTAGGAAAGTGCGGCGCCGCCGACGCAGGACATTATTTGGTTGGAAGTTGGAAGTAGGGCTTATATTCATGATGTCTTTTGCAATGTCATTGCTCATTATTCCTACGTTAGAGAAAACGCAGGCAAAGCAGATCAAGATATCTAACCACCCCATGAAGGGTGCCCCGTTGTGATCAGACAGACAAGGTTGTGCCCGCAGGAGTTTGTGAATCTATCCTAAATGACAATTAGAGCCCCTTGGGAATCCGTAAAGATCACTCTATCCCTCTATTACTCTCCCAACACCGGGATGAGGGCATGAAAAATCCCCTGAAGTTTGGTCATCAAAATAAACGAGTAATCCCTCAATCGATCCTGATCCCACTGATCCCTGAAACAAGATGTACCCAACAATTCGTGAATACCTGAATCGTGCCAGGGTAGCATGTGCCCACATATCCATAAATAATTGTTCGGAGGGACGTCACTTATTTAAGGGGAAGGCCAGACTGAAGGCCGATATCCGCTTGCGCCACCAAATCTGGCCAATCCTCGTCAGAGTAGGCAGACCTAACCGAACTGTTCAAGGTTCGAATGAAGGAGAACATGGTTTTGGAGATAATTATGTGAACACAGCGCTGCGTTGGACACTGTATCTCTTATTTGTATAGCTCACTGCGAAGGACGTGAGCCTCTCAACCAACGTGCCCCCTAGTTGATTCTGGATACGACAAGCATGATATGAACTGCTCTTTAGCTCTTTGCTAGTATGTTTTTTATGTGTGACGTCTACGGCATGCATCTAACAAGATAAAAATTCCAGGTATCGAAAGAAGTATTGACACATGATTACCGCACGATCAATGAGTGAGATCGCACCCTCGAACCTGTCCCTGGACATTGAGAAAACAGACATCTGATACTTTGGGATAAAGATGGAAAGGCTCATTCTCCTGATCCATGACGAGAGAGACAGGAAAGCTCACAGCAGAAGAGACAAGGCGTCCTGCACCTCATCGGATGTCGCATAAAGAAGAACATCATCCTGATCCCCGCAGGAAGACACTCCCTTGGCTCTCGCAGTACCCACGCATCGGGTGCGACATATTTCGTGATCACTGCACGGTTACTCCAACCTCGTCGGGCACCACTTCCCAGGGTCTACAGAGTTCCATCCTGTTATCAGCAAAGCTGTCCTGACGAAAGTCATAACACATCCATCTCTTCTGTCAGCCATGTATGTTAGGTATCAATTATTTTCCTGCACAATACGATTCGTAAGCCGTGCTTCAGGTATTGCAGATAATGTTGAGAACATTTCCATGCAGCCTTTCACTTATCTCTGTTATTGGGTCCCTAGGCAGCAGGCTATGTGCACTCCAGTTTGTAAAATTTAATATAGTTGATTTACCATTCCGTTCCAACACAAAAAGTCAGTTAACAACAGCAAGAATCGAGGCAAATATTTCACATGAATACTCTTGCCTATACATACTTGTAAAACAATATGAAGAAAATTACACCTTCAAATGGTGCTACCAGTTTTCCTGCATCTGGAACCTACTCGAAGGTAATATGCATAGAGAAAATAACTGAGTATGTGCTTAGTTAAAGTGCAGAGCGAGTACCTCACAAGATTAATAATAATTTTCGAATCTTTATGTGGAAATTAGACAAACTGTAATCTATTTTGAAAGGGCTGAAGGCTTGATGGATTCCTACCATGGATACAGGTTCTACAGGACCTTTTTGAAACTTTGGGAAGTCAGGAGCGAAACATAAGTGGCAAACCCGAAGATTTTCATACCTCAAAAGTTTAATTCATATTTGAAGAATTTACATTCAAATCAAGGATAAAAATAAAAATGAGAAACCAACAAATATAGAAAAGGGAAAAGAGGAGAAAGAGCTGAATATTAAAGGAGTGTATTTAAGCCCCTGTCCAGACTCAGTGATGACAAAAGACAAGAGAACAAATCTATATCTATAGAATCGGAAATGAATTTTGATCCTCACTGGAGTTTGTCATCCTAACGAAATTAGCCAAATAAATCTTAAAACAAGGTTACTAAGATTTAAAGATATTTAAAATGTTTCAGAGAAATTTCATAGGATTTCAAAATTCCATACAGTTTTAGGGAATTATTATGCATTTAGGAATATTTGGTTGGATTTATTAAAATTAATGATTACTAATCTAGTTCTAAATTTAATTAATTTTGATAGTACAAAAAGTATAGAACGGGGAAATAAAAGGAATAAAATGTTAAAAGTTGGTGCTTAATATGAGACTGTGATTACCGCTAAAAAATAGCAAAATAAATGTTAACACTGAAATAAATGCATAAAATAAAACTTAAAAAATAGGTATGCATTCCCATCGTCATTGACAACTTGTCACCCTAAACGATTGTAGCAGAAAAAACAGCATAAATCTCTATTTCATAGATGCTGAGCAAAGATAGGATGGCCCCTACCATGTAGGTACTTGAATCTCCCTCTCCAAGAACGATATAGTTATTAGTGGAATGAGTAGTAAACTAAACAGCCAAGGTGTTATTTGCACCGTATGTAGGAACTTTTAACACTGAGAAAATTTCAGTTCTGATGCGCGAGCTGATCATTATCTAGATCCTACAGAGCAACAATAACCTACATAATTGTTTGGCGTGTAGCTGAAAAGAAGCTATTGGCTAACTTTCTAAATGAGCTAAGTAAAGGATGTGTAGAGCCCAACCAGTTTGGTGAGTTCATTAGGGAGTCCTCTCTATTGAGCGTTGAAGAGAGTTGGGGGTGGGGGAGAGGAAAGTGCCGATCTGCGACACCCCTGTCTTATAAGACTCATCTCTGGCAACTTTCGGTCCGCTTTATTATACCAGAATTTAATCCAGAAACAATAACGCATTAACTCAAACTTATAAAAAAAACCTCTTACTCACGAGAAAAGGCCAGATGTACCCCGCGGCAATCCAGCAGCAAAAAATCAGTCTTTAATGTCAAGTGACAGTTCTATTATGGCCTATATTATGGCCAGACCAGAACTTGCAGTTCGGGTGGTGAGACCTGAATTGGACAGAACCATGGCATTATCACTGATACTGGTGAAATCTAATAGGGGAATGGAGTTATCATTGGGGTAGGATTAAACGCTACGCTGGTAATCAGAACATGAAGCAAACCCCTGAACGAGAATCCACGAATTTGACTCTCTCATCCGTAGATCCGATATTTTTCATCCTATGTCTTGCTGCCATGATCTTAGCCTGATCCATAGGGCTTATCTTGTTGACAATTTCCAGGGAAGTGTAGGTGGAATATAAACCTTCTATGCAGAATTCTTGAGACCGCAGGAAAGTGTAAGAAAATTGGCCATAATACTATTCGAATAGAAAATCTTGATCCGGTTTTGGTCATTTTTAAAGATATTATGTGGCCCCGAGATGACTCTGTCAATCCTACCGGGCAAAGCTGGATGCTTAACTTTTCCCACATTACCTCTCACTCCAAATCCATATCCGCGCAGCACCCAAGAATATGTAAGTCTTTTTTTCCACCAAAGGAAGAGGCGAATTTACTCCCATAACTCGCGAATTTAACGTTTTTGGAACATAAATATAGCTTTAAATAAGATTAAAACTTTCTAGATTAACAACTAGTAAGAAATTGGTAAAACTCTTTTTTTATAAAAAATATTGAATTTTTACGTTTTTGACATGTATTTTACTTGGGTTTTAAGAAAGGTATAGTGGCAGAAAGATTGAGAATATAATTCTGCATGGTGAGACAACAAGGCATTGAAATATCCGCTTTTGCAATACCATTCTATGCGCTGCAATCAACCCTTCTAAACGGGCATTTAGATTACGGTAATTTAACATCTTTATGGAAATAAACCGATGTGGGTAGTGTGTGTGATCTGAAAAATGTATTGTGGAATTCCAGACATATATCATCAAGCTATTTACTTCCCTGAAAGCATGAAACGTTCCGGAATCGTGCCTGGAACGTTTCGCGAGCTCCTTGGGAACGTTCCACTGGAATGTTTACGCCACGTCCTAAAATCGTATCTAATTTCTACCTTTTCGGAATCTTCCAGAAGGGTCCCACTGGAAATTTAAGGGGACTTGCCGTTATTGTTGTAGTTATTAATAACAATAAATATCATGTAAACCATAAGAGATAGATAAAAATTAATTTCAGTTTATAATATGCTTGTATCATTTTATATTATAGCATACGTGGAACTCGAAATTCAAAAATGACATGTAGTTTTACCTATCTCTCGCGGATTACAAGATATTTGTTGTTAAAAATAATAATGACGATAAGGCCCGCGCAGGTACAAGTGGGACGTTCTCCTAAAGTTCTAAAGGGGTGAACGTTTTACACGTTCAGGGGAAGTGGTTGGGACGTTCGAGTGAAACGTCCCCAAGGTGCCTCCGGGACGTTCTGTGCACGTTCCTAAAACATTACGTGCCGTTAGTGTTACGGGGTGACGTGAAAAAAGTATTTTGTAAATCACTGATCATTCTCCCTAAAATACAAATAGGTTATAGATATATAAGTTCCCAATGTAAAGGAATACTTATTGTATCTCGCAATTTTTTCTGCCTGAAAGCCAAATAGAAACCACTACAACCTCACAGATGCTTTTAAAAATTGTATAATGTTCAGTGAGCTTAACCTTTTTTGATTTCATTTCAATTCAAAAATATAATTCTTAAAAATTGTCATTTCTTCAGAATAGTATATTCCTAAAATTACTGAATTAAAAAAAACACGCATTTTAAAATTATTTAAATTTACTTCCTCTTCAGAAACAAGGAACGAGAAAAAGAAGAGTTATCAGAAAAATATGAAGCAGAGCTAACATTATATAAGCAGAAAGTCAAGCATTTGATGTATGAACATCAAACCAACCTCGTGACATCTAAAGCTGAACACATGGTCGCTTTGAAAATGGCACAAGGCGATCACATATTACAAGAAAACGAACTCTTCAAAAACAAAATTTGGTTTAGAAGGACCGAAAAGGAAACAGAAATTTTCCATACGAATGAAATCCGAAAATTGCAGTTAGTAAGTTCACGAAGGAACTTTTCTGGGATTTTAAATAGTGTTTTTCATTTTTTTTTGCTTTCAGGTAAACGCTGAAGAAATTAGTAGCATCATGAAGAAGTTTGAATCCGAGGCCACTGAATTAGAAGGAAAGTATGAGCAAAAAATCACTACTTTGTATGAAACACTGATGTTGAAACATCGAACAGAAATAGTAGAAGTTGAAGAACGAAAAAATCTGCAGATATCTACCTTAATAAAAAGTCACGAGAAAGCTTTTGCGGATACAAAGAACTATTATAATGAAACTACGGTCAATAATCTGTCCCTTATAAAAAGTCTTAAGGTAAGTTTTTATATTTTACCACATTTTCAAAAAAAATTGTGATACATTTTCAAATAAAAGAAAAATTTTAAAATAGGTATGTGATAGCAATCAAAAGATTTGCAATTCTACTTCCGTGAATATGGTAAGAATCGCATGCCTGTGATTAAAGGAAGGAAATAGGGAAATAGCATGAATTTGAGATACTACAATTTATATACATTATCAAGGAGAAAAATAGATTTTAAGAACGTTGGAGTTGTTACAGCGCAACATGGTAAAAAGCAGAACCCACTTTTGAAAATGTAAAATGCACATGAAAAGTACTGGAAAATATTAATTTTACATTGAAAAATACTTTATAAGAAAAGAAAAACTCTATTCTTACGTAGCAAATATAAATGCTTTTAAATCCTAAGTGCTTTTCCTATTCCACATGGTACTATCCTCATTTGATATGATGAAATATTCCCGGAGCAGCAGGTAACAGACTGTTTGACTCGAGCGCTTGGACCTATTTACCTCAGTACTTTTAATGAAAAGCGCAGCATAACCCGTGTAGAAATTTCGATCTGGCCCAGGTTGGGGTTAGGCCAGACCAGGCAGCGCCCAGACCGGTAATCCTGGTCGCGGCCAGATCACGGATGAAATACACGCGCAGGCCGGGGCGGGGTCGGAACTCCCGATTGGGAAACCCGATCTGTGCCCAATTCATACCCGGTCAGTCTGATTATAATCCATTCATGAATTTCGCGAATAAAGATTTAATTTAAGTACTCTCATAACTAGCGAATCGTCCTCTCCTTTCGACGACCACCTCAATATTTTCAATCTCCAATAAGGATACTTTCAGTTCAAATTAAAGTAGAACGGTCACGTAAAGAAGACGTTTTAGAAAAGAAAATTAAATTATACTTTTTTATGAAAGAAATATTTAATTATCCAGAAATATTTTATTTAACAAATTTCATTTCTTGAAAAAATGTCGATAAAACTTCTTACTATATTAAAAAAATACGATGCTAATAAATGATAGCTTAATTTTTTATCGAAAAGATTTTTTACAACTTTACATTCTCGAATGTTTCCAAAAAATGCAGTTGTCACTTATAGAACGAAAACGATCGGAAAACGACCTATAATTTACGATTTATTACCATTTTTCTGTAAACAAATTCAATTTTCTGTCAATTCCTTAATTTCTTAAAAACTTCGAATAGGAAGTTGTAGATAATATTTTCACCAAAAAATCGAGCGATCATTTATTATGGTTGTTTTATTTTCTTAATTAAGCTAAGAAACTATATAGATAAATAATAACTTTTACAAGAAATAAAAATTTTGGAATAAAATATTTCTGGTTGTTTAATATATTATTTACAGAATACAATTAATATTAATTTTAATATGATTTATTAATTTTCGACTAATTAAACATTTCTGTAGGTTTAAGTGCCATTATTTATAATAAACAAGAAAAATAATCTTTTTTTGCATTTTACACTGCGCGGGAATAGCAACCAACTAGGTGCCGAATGCGGCGCATGCGCAGTTGAGTAAGCAGCTCTCGTTGGGATCCCTGCTCAATTGGTATTTTGATTGTACTATTTGGTTCCAAAATTTATAGTATGAAAAGTTGTCCTCAATGTATTTTTGTAATACATTTATTATTAATATAGAATCAAACTTTCAATTGCACATTCCATTGTATCACATATTCTACTCTCAAAATCTAAAAATATTACAATTTTGCGCGTACGACAATCCATTTTTTGTCAATAGATTTTATAATTCTAACTCTATATTAAATTAAAAAACCTTGAGTTTTCAAATAAAAATTGAAGACAATTAAGCGGGAAGAACTTTATTAGAACAAGCGGTGTTGTGTATAAAAGATTTTTATAACCATGATGATAATAGTCGTACAATGCTAGGGAAAAACGATTGCCCATTTGTGAAAGTAAATGGAGAGAAAATAAATTTACAAACCTTTCGTTTTATGTAATTTGAGAGAGTTGCATGTACATTTTAAAGTTGCTTTTCCTGGGGAACAATTGAGTTTTAAAAGATTGCAGAATTAAGATGCTTCCTCAGGCTTCAAAATTAGCTCATATATTACTCTGCGAAGCTTTTCGTCTACAATTATGAATTGTTTGATTTCATATTTTAATCGCAGAATATAAATGTTAAAATTATGAAAATAAAAGAAAGGTTTTTTCGAAAAATGGTCTAGTTCTTGTTTTATTGCAATGACTTGAAAATTCATGCATTTTATGCGCCTGGGAAGGAGCAAATCGCCAACATAAGTGCTCCTATGATGAGTGGAATATGGGGTCGGATAATTGAGAGTGTTATTTTTTTAACGATACTTTAAACATCGTAAAACCCCAGGCTCGAGCACAGGACTGTGACTGATCGCCTGGCATGCCTCACTCAACTTTGCTAAATAGGTTAATCCGTTCAATTTCTGTTGACACTTTACGTAATTTCTCCTCTCTTCTCAGATTTTACGACAAAAAATACTCAGACGAAGATGTTGCGTATTCTCGAATCGGAAAAGTGTGCAATTGCAATAAGTTATTTCATTTTGAAGATTACACTTGAAGGGTATGCGATTCGCAGCCTTTTCTTCAGCTATTCCTTTTCTTGCATTTTCAACAGAAAAATAGGCATTGATCATTTTTCTCTCTTTGTTTGTTTAATATTTATTTCAAATACAACTGCTTGATTTGCAATGAATGTGCTGTTGCTCAGGATTGATGCACTATTTTTTTTTCAAACAAGATAGTTATATTTTAACCAAACAGATTAATCATTATCAACTAAACGGGTGAAGCTGAAAGCATGAATTTTTTTAAAAACTTTCCCACATTCAACCAACTAGTTGAATATTAAGCCAAAAAGATGATATGTTAACCAAGAAGATTTGTTTATTACAAAAAGACAAATTTTCAAATAAATATTGTAAGTTTCTATACTAAAAAAAAAATCTTTAGCCAAAAAAGCGAATTATCTTTATGACGTTTAAATTTTCAACCTGAAATTATAGCATTCTAACCAAAAAGTTCATTTTCTACAAAGTAGTAAAATTTTCCAATAAGTAGTTTTACTTTTAAGTAACAATAAGTACCAAGAAGATGCATTTACTGCCACAAATGACGAATTTTCAAGAAAACACATGCATTTTCAACTATATAATTGTATTTTCAACTGAAAGTGATATCTTTTCAAAAACCCGAATTCGCCAGTACAATTTGAGTTAAAACAATTAATTTTCAATTCAAAATGAAGCGAATTTTCAAAAAAATGAAAATCCTCAACGAAATAAATGAAAATTACACTAAAATGATGAATAAACTTAAATTAATTAAATAATTAATTAATTAACCAATTAAAAGTAAAACTAATTATTGCGGAAACCAAATAGTTGAATTTTCAACCCAAAAGATAAATTAATTACCAAAAAGATTCATTTTCAACCAAATATAAAAATTCTTAACTGAAAACGATAAATTGTCAATTAATAGGTATAATACAGGGATCTCCGAAGGTTCTTGTTCGCATCCCCGACAGCCCCGAAAACGAGAAGTGTCGTACAGTCTACTCGACTGTACCTAATTTGAGCCTCTGGGAAACCGAAATTCGAGACTCTTCATAATCTATTCGAAACTCCATTTTACAATTGAGAATTAGGAAATACAATAATAAATGTTTAGTTGTCGTTACTTTATTAATGTTAAATTATTAAATTTAGTGATGTAATGGAATAATCCGCATTGATTTAAGGAGTAAATAATTTCCGAGGCTATTGCTTTGTATCCTAAATAGTGTAACCACTCAAGGCTTGTTTCTTTCCATGTTTTCAATCTCGTATGAATAGACATTCGCTCAAGCATGTTTTGTGCATCATCTAGGCTAAGACGCGCATTCCTAAGTTCTTCAATATTAAGCTGTTTAGGCATTTGTATTAATCTAGATTCTAGGTTATCCAAATCTTGTTGGCTGTTTATCAAATCGTAAGTTATATTAATAGTAACTATTTTTGACATTCCTAGGTTCCTAGGTAAGTCTAATTTGTCCTTATTATTATACATTTGACAACTATTACCGGAAATTAATGTATTGGTTTCTGTTTGAATCGATTTGAAGGTTGTTACGCAGGTGATGTCTAAATTAACATTGGTTGTTGGTATTACTATATAACCTCGTTTTACTGGTATGAATGTATCTTTATGTAAAAAGTAAGGGGATTGTGTACATTTGTATTCTGCATATCGACTTATTAGACTGGCTTCGCAAGTTTTTGTATCGGATATACGCAAGTTAGGTTGGTTTCTCCTTAAAATTAAATGTTCACCAATATTTCTACTTTGGTCTATTGTTTTCTGGTCTGTTGGTACGTAACTGTCCTTTTAAGTAATAATCAAATCATGGTCGGGGATCAAGAAAAGGATACTTTATTGAATTTTGTTGGTACTGGAACTATTCTCTGTAATTATCCTTTTTTTTAGAACTGGGATATCAATTATGTAAGTGAATAATCCTTGAATCAATGCTACAGTAACAGAACTAATTTCAATTATGTGTTGATAGTTTTCTTCAGTTTTATTGAAATGATATCTAGTTCTATGATAAGCTTCGCATTCTTCTACTGTTTCTCTCCTAATTTTTGGTGTTAATAGTTGAGGATGTACGATTCCATGTTTAATTTTTAAGTCTTCTTCAAATGGATGCATTAATTCTGATTGAAAGTTCGTACCTTGATCTGTGAGTATTGTTTTTCGAGCTCCGAAGGTATATATGTAATGGTCAATAATACTTTGTGTTACCGACTCTGACGTTTCGTTTTTCATCGTAACTAAGATTGTATGCCTAGTTAATGTATCTTGTATGCTTAGGATGTATTTATTACCTAGCTCCGTCTCCGGGAGTGGACCAAACACATCTACTGCAACTTTTTCATTAGGTTGTGTTGGAGTTGACAAATGTGACAGGGTTTAAGATATTCTTTTACTTCTTCATCCATACCTTTCCATTCGCCTATCTCTCTTTCCCGTGGAATTGAGATCTTTTCACCGAGATGATTAGCATGAGCTTCTTTAACAATTGTTTTGCGCTCTTCTTTAATAAGCTCTCTACTTTTACTAAAACACACATGAAATCCAATCTCTGGGTAATGATTGGATAAATATTGAATCATCTCTAAGAGAGTGTCTTTCTCTGAGGGTGTGTAGGTAGGATCACCGAAGATTAACCTTACTATGGTTAATTTTTTATTTCTAAATTCTTCTATTCTCCATCCCAAGTACCGTAACCAATATGCTTCGTTATAGTCAGGCATATTTTCTTTCGGAATTTGTTTCCACAATTTGCCTTCCGCGTTCGGTTTTACTTTTACTCTATCATTTTTTACAGAATTTTCTTTCCATTCATAGAATTTTTCGTATAGTTGGTTTTCTTGGGGTTCTTTATTTTTTTCTTGTTCATCTTTAGGCTCTCCTAAAGGTCCTTTTATTCTTGTGTTCGGTAATTTAATTCTATTTTCTTACTCTCGCGAATTGAAAATAATCTTAACAAATAGTCTGCGGCTTTATTTTCTTTGCTTCTAACATATTGTATTTGATACTTGTATTCCTTAAGGTGTAGTCTCCATCGAAGTAGTCTAGAACTTGGATCTTTCACGTTGTGCAACCAAACTAGGGCTTTGTGGTCAGGTTGTATAATGAATGTTTTACCCAGAAGGTATTGTCACAATCTTTTGCAAGCCCATATAATCGCTAACAACTCTTTTACAGATGTACTATAGCTCTCTTCAGCTTTATTAAGGGTTCTGGATATATAAAGGCAAGGGTGTTTTTCTTGTGAAAGCACGGCGCCAAGACCTAGGTTTGATGCGTCAGTTGTAAGTGTAAAGGGTTAATTGAAATTGGGAAAGCGTAGAGCGGGTGCACTGCACACAAGTTCTTTAAGTTTGTCGAAACTTCCTTGGCATTTGGGAGTCCAGTCAAAAATTGTATCTTTTTGAATTAAATTTGTTAAAGGTTCAGCGATACTTGAGACATTTTTGATAAATTTTCTGTAGTAACCTGCTAATCCAAGGAACGATTGCACTTGTTTAACCGTTGCGGGTATTTTAAAGTTTCTTACACACTCAGTTTTTGCTGGATTAGGCTTAACTCCATCTTTCATTATTACATGTCCCAAGTACTCCAGATCGGGTCTAAGGTATTCACACTTTGATGTTTTTAAACGTAATGCTAATTGCTAATTCTTTCAAATACCTCGAGCAAGTTTCTATTGTGCTGATCAATGGATGCTCCGAATACTACAATATCGTCCATGTACACGAAGCATTTTTCGCCTATCAAACCTCTAATTGCACCATCCATCATCCGTTGGAATGTCGCTGGAGCATTTTTAAGCTAAAGGGCATTCTATTATATTCGAAATGTCCCCGGTTTGTAGAGAATGCTGTGTATTTTTTTGAGTATTTATCCATTGGAATCTGATGGAAACCTGTACTCATATCAAATGCTGAAAAAAATTTGGTAAGCCTATTATTCCTTCTTCTGGAAGGGGAAAATCGTCGTCGACAATATGGAAGAGATGTGGGTCCCTTCTGTTGATAAATGTTTATCCTTGCTCATTAAGAATTTTTTCTTGAATTGCATTTTTTGAGAATTTTCTGGTACATGTGATCTTTTTATTATATAAATTGACGTTCCTGAATCTACCAATAGTTTGTCCTGTTTTTCGTCTCGATGTCTCCCCACGATATATTGTAGTCGTCCAGTAATTGCTGAGATTCGGCTGAGTTCTCGTATTCTAACTATTCGTTCTCTTCCTCTTGGGTCATGTCTTCGGAGTCTAAGGTATGTTGCTGGTTCTCTTGTACGTTGTTTATTCTGTTTGGTGAGCGTTTCTGTCCGAAAGTATTCGTAAAATCCTGTTTCTGCCCGCATTGGTTTGCTATATGACCAATTTTATTACATTTATAACACCTCATTTCGACTCTATTGAACAGTGGCATAGAATGATTGAGTACTCTATGTGTTGAAGTTGAGTGTGTCCGTGGTGTCGAACGATGTACCAGTTTGGGTATATTCGGTGGGAGTGACGTACGAACCGGTTGTACCTCACGTAACCACATTTCTGTTTCTATCGCTTGGTTCTGGGCTTCTATCAGACTCGTAGGCTTTTGTGCTTTCACTTGGAGACCGATTTCTCTTTTTAAATTTAATAGGTATCGGTTTAGGCATTCTTTGTCTTCAATGTTTAAAGCGATTTTTCTTTCGTCAGTAGACGAATGCTCACTTTGCACTGCGTATTTTAACTCATTTACTATCTGTTTAAATCTTAAACTGAAATTTTGTACTAGTTCTGCCGGTCCTTGCTTGCAACTTTCTAACCTAGATCTAAGGGCTGAAACCGAACCTGTTTGTGATAGGTTCTGTCGTAGTGCATCGAATAGGTCATCGCACGATTTATAATCGTATATCGAATAGCCCTTTCCGCGTTCCCTCTTACTTTCTCCGCCACTATAAAGTCTAATAATAGGTCCTCCTGGCTACATCTTTTTCTAGCTTTCTTAATCGATTTAATGAAGTCTTCTACGGCCATATTATCGTGACCGTAGATCTCTCTAATGGTCCTGATTATATCATTTGGGGTTCGCTTCGTAATCCTCATCTTCATCTTCTGTTAATTCGGGCTTAAATCTGTTTCTACATTTGCTTTGGAACCTGCTAGTCAAGCTAATTTTTGGATTTCTATAATTCTATTGTTATTTTCTTCCTTCAGGACGTCAAAATTAAGATCTATTAATTCGAGTATATTCAATATTGTTTGTAGTATCGGATCATTTGCTGTTAAATCAGGAGAAGCAGTCTTGTCTATTGAAGATTCTTTTTCTGTGTCTGATGTGTCGGTAATATAGTCAGTATCGTTATTTCTGTACGCGTGTGAATTTTCGTGACAATCTTCGCGTTTAAACCTTGGTTTCTTAGGATCGTGCTACAACAATGCCAAGAAATTTCAGGTAGGTTTTTTGTTTATTGACGAATACAGAGGCCAGGGAGCACATTAACGTGTACACGGACGCAAGCCTAAAGTTTGATGGTATTTGGGCACAAAATTTATGATTTTAGTCATAAAATTGTCTTCAAATATCCTCAAACTGTACATGGATTCTAACACTTCTTATTCTAGGAAATTTCTGCTTACAATTGTTTTTTAGAAATTTTTTTCTTCTTAAAGATTCTACTGGGACTGCCTAAATCTTCTAATGTATTTGTTCTGTTGAACAATTGTCAGTGCTGTCCTTCACTTCTTCTTCTGTGAATTGCTCCTTAGGTGTTTACCATCCTTTGACGTTCCCAATTGATTTTTCTTTTTATTAGGTTAATAAAGATTAATCTTTCATAGTATAAGGCTACTATAAGTCCACCCTGATAGATTCAATCTTTTATCAACTTGGTTATTGGGCCACTTTTAGGTTGGTCCGGAGTCTGTTTTAAGAATTTCATAAAATTCTTGCCAATGGTTCAATTGATCAGTTCCTTGTGACCTAGTTGGTATCTTCGTGAAGATTTAGTCGAGAAGCTAATCCTGGCAGGATCGCTAAAAATTTTATGAGTCAGAAAGAATGACGACCTTTTTAAAAAGTTGGTTGAATTGATGACCCCAATTCAACCGTTCTTTATTCTACAACCAAACTGTTTACAATCGAAGAGTATTACAGACTGAATTTTTGGGCGCAGTGACCATATATATATACTAGAAATCTAGTGGGAGAAAGTTCAAAGTCGCTTTCGTAACAATCTTTTAATTGATTTTAATTTCTCTCAACCGGCTCCTATCTCTAACAATAGGTAGGTTGCGTGAGGCATGACAGGCAGCCAACCTCAGTCCTGGACTCAAGCCTGGGTTTTTACGATGTTTAAAGTATCGTCGAAGTAACGACACTCTCGACCACATGTCGCTGGATTCGAATCTATCTAACACTATATTCCGTTTCTCATAGATACACTTATGGTGGCGATTTGCTCCGTCCCAGGTGCATAAGAAGCATGAATTTTCAATTAATTGCAATGAAATAAGAACCAGACCCTTTTTCGAAAAACGCTCTCTTTTATTTTCAGCATTTTAACATTTATATTCTGTGGTTAAAATATTAAACCAAACTATACATAATTGTAGGAGAAAAGATTGGCCGAGTAATACATGAGCTAATTTTGAAGCGTGAGAAAGCGCCTTAAGACAGAAAGAGTGGGTTGGTTCTGGTTCGAAAAAAGGGGTCTCCACAACGTTAGCGTCTGCTTTCCCCAACAGAACGGTAATCTTATGTTTATTGGTGGGAATATAAAACAATTGGCTAATTCGAATGATCTGCTATTTCCAACTGTCAAGCATCGGATAGCCCAGTCGATTTGTAATCTAGCACATATAGCATGTTATTTTAATGAATCTCCTAACTGTATGGAGAATTTATTAAGAGCTCAAGCAAAGATATTAAAAGAATTCTTCAATATGATTTTGTTGACAAACAATAAAGTGTTATGTTAGGGCTTTTTGAAAAGCAAAGATTGCTTGCGCGAAGTTTTAGTAGCAATGAAAAATTTCTTTTGGGATTCAAAAACACGTCCCTACAGTTTAATAAAAAAAATTCATTCTGTCTCCGCATCGTGGATATAGCCAAAAATCTCAAAAAACGAACGCTTCTTCAAAGGGTCTAGGGGTGGGGAAGCATGCAAAAGTTTCCCCGCACGTATCAAGTTCATATAACCACTATAGATGGACATCGACGTGACATAAAATTCCTACAAATAATAACTTAAAAATTTTATTTTTAGGGGAGTTATGGACAAGGAAAGAAAATTCAAAAAAGTCATTTTTCTCGAAAACTATTTAACCGATTTTTATGATCGAAATATATGTTATAGTTACCTGTGAGACTGATTAGAAAAAAATTATTAAATTTAAAAAAAAAGTATAGGGGCAAAAAAAATTTTTTTAAATTTTCAACTTTTTCTTGAGGTTATTTTTTAGAGATACACCTTTAGTTTTTTCTTTGAAAAAATTCTTTTATTGTCTACTTCAACATATATTTTACCCAAATTTTTCCTAAGGGTACTTTTTGGCTTGAAAAAGCAAACTCTGGCGCAGGGTGCCGTGCGTGTATTGCGTATAGCGCATAACATGACCTCGAGTAAAAAAATGTT
>JAAAKG020073210.1:0-17194 GCA_010014905.2 Druon quercuslanigerum
AAATCCAACATGGCCGCTCTGCTGGGAAGGCAGCTAGCGCATACAGTCAGCTGCGCGCGGATTGTAAATACATAAACCCGCATGCGCTGCCTTCCCAGCAGAGCGGCCATGATGGATTTTGGCACTCATGATAGTCACGGGGCCCGCGCGTTGAGTGCCCAGACCTGTCTGTACGATCGTGTCCTACACTATAGATGATGCAGTGCCATCTTAAGAAGTTTGTATGCACTTAATTATGCTTTAGTAAGCAGGCGAATCGCTGCACCAACAGGACTTGACAGCCAACTAAAACTGATTGTCATCTGGATCATCCGAGTGTATAAAACGAATAAATACGTGTTTTAATTGAAATAACTCCACCAAAATTCTTAATAAATAAAGTTTAAGGACTAATCATGTTTAATTCTATTTATTATAATACTAAATGGGATGTGTGAATATAACCAAGAAATTTTAACTTTTGAATTTTTTCACATCTCACAATAACTACTTTGTTTAAAATAAATATAAAATTTATTTTTTAAAGTAAAATATAATTAAAATATTTAATTTTATAATATGTATGTGAAAGTCAGTAAAAAATAATAAAAATAATCATTTTTCATAGTACCTCTCGTATACTCTCTAAAATTATTGATCAGAAATTGGTTTCTGTTCAAATATTCTTATTTTCTTTGTTGTTTAAAAATCGTTTGTCACATATATTTTAAATATTGCTGAATAATAAATATACTGCAAAACAGAGAGGGTCTAGTCTAGATTTCTAGACTGGTGGTTGAAGGGTATCCCCGTTAGGAATGTGTTATAAGTTCTAGATAGAGCCCGACTAAAACAGCGTTTCAGAACTATTCTGTTCCTCCCTAATTAACCCGATCAACGCCCGATTAGAAATAGGGAAAGCTAGTGGGGGCTCTTTTATATTCCAATCGAAATTTCTACATGGGGATATTGACTCATATAATCAATGTCTTTTCAAAAATGTTTTTGATTTGTTTGGGCGATTTACACATGATTCTTTTATTTCTACAAAAAAGTATGAAAATTTGTTAATTTTTCATAAAAAAATGCAGATCCAGTCAGAAATGGGTACCACATTCACGTAGAAAGGACGGCCTTGTACTCAGAAAAAGCTCTAGGGTGGAGGGGCATGCCATTTGGTTACGATTTTTTAGGATAGGGAAGGTGAATATACATTCATTTTTTATTGTGTAAGGGCAACTGAATTCTTTTTTAAAATAAAATTCATCTATTTTTTTGAAACTTTATCTTTTTGATTAAAAAATTTATCTGTTTTAGTAGAAATGTCATTTTTTTAAATGAAAATTCAATGTTTTGGTTAAAAATGAATCTTCTTTGCTTAAGTATTCAACTATTTGATTTGAAAGATTTGGTTGAATCAGTTTATTGAGATTTTCTTGTAAAGTAATACTTTTTAATTGAAAATTTAACTACTTGGTTAAAAGTGTAATTACATTGTAAAAAATTCATTTTTTCATTTGAGGCTTATTGTTTTTAATTAAAAATTTAACTTTTTAGTGGAAAAGATTTTTTTAGTTTTAAATTAATTTTTTAACTGTCGTAAAAAACTAATTTTTTTATTTTGAAATTTCATTTTTTTTAGGTTAAAATGCTTTAGTTTCGTGAAAAGTTAAGATTTTTTTGTTCAGATTTCTTTTTTGATTGAAATATAAACTACTGAACTTTTTATTACAAATTTATCTTTATAGGTTGAAAATTTAACAAGTATATCTAAAATTCAATTATTTTGTTGAAAATTCAAGTATTTTGTTAAAAAGATATCTTTTATAGGACAAGATATTTTTTTCTTTAATACAAATTATTAAATTTAAAAATGTTAAAATTTGCATAGGGAATACGTTTTTATTTCGTTTGTAAAAAAGATTTTATTTAAATTATGAAAATGAAAAATTAAGTCAAAAAAAATTAGAGAATTTTTAAAATGAAGTTCTTGGACGCCCTGCCTAATTCGAGAAGCAAAAACAAAAAAAACATTTCTGGTAACTAAAAATTACGTACACTAAGAGGGGGGGGGGATATTTCTTTACCGTTTGTTATAGGGGGCTTCAGAGAACGTAGCCATGGTGTTTGAAAGGAAGCTGAATCTTCGAAAAATATAAAATAATTTTAAAAATTATGATAATTTCATTGTAATATATTGTTACATAAAATGAAATGCGTATTCAATAAAAAAATGTCAATTGAATAAAACTGTCTTCGGCTAAATGAATTTAGTTAATTAAAAAAAAATGGTTGGCTCGTCTTTTTAATTTTAGAAAACATGTATTCAATTTAACGTAAGGTTTCTTTGTTTTAATTAAGTGCTTTTCAAATGTAAAAAATAGGTACAATTCGTTAAATCAACCAAGCAAACTTTTGATAAAATTTTGCACATTTTATTTAAGAAATTGTCCACTTGACCCACAATAATTTAAAACTTTTGGAATAATTCAAGATAAAGCTTGTCGATTGAACGAAACCATTTTTTTAGTTTTTTTACCCTGCTAGTGTCTTTACTGATTTCATGATGTTTTACATAAATTAGAGTAGTTTTAAAAAATGGGATTGTATCCTTAAAAAAATGTAATCTTTTTTGGTGAATAAAAAATAAACATACAATCTTGAAATTTACTTACACAAATCTCTTTGAAATTTAGTAAGCTTTAATTTTAAAAAAGCTTCAATCAGATCAAAATTATAACCTACACTTTTTGATCAATTTCAAAGAAGACAGCAACCAAAAGTCTTCTATTTTGTTTATTTAAACACAAAATTTCCAAAAATTAGCAATTTCAAAATGTTGTTATTTTGATAACAAATTATTAATTCTAGCTGATTTATTTCAGTATATAATCGACAAATAAACAATCTCGAGTCATAACTTAACAGTTTATTATGAATTAATAATTTGTTAGTTTTAGTTTAACTGTGCTAAACATGATTTTTGCAAGTCAAAAATATATTTTTAATTTTTTTTTTCATTCGACCTTTTTTAAACAAAAAAAAAGCTTTAATTCTTACTTCCAGATTCTTGAAAAGCAAAAATTCTTTTTTTTTTGTTTGGAAAATTGAATTTTAAGTCGCCTGGTAAATTCAAAAAATATTTCCTATTTGCAAAAAAAATAAAAAAATTCTTTTCATGTACGGTTTTTAATACGTAACAATATCCTGAAGACGGAAACTTCAAAAAAATTGTTGATTTAAAATTTGTTTTGAAAACTCATTTTTAATGTGTAGTTTACATTTAATGTACATAATGTAGTAAGTATTAATGTTTCTTGTACACTAAAAATGCGCACCTAATGAAATAAAAAATTTTCAAAAACCTCCAGAGTCAACAAGTTTTTTCTTTTGAGTTTCCGTTTTCTATAATATTGTTTCTTATTAAAAAGTGTACATGCAAAAAGATATACTAATTTTTTTCTCTTATAGGACATTTCTTTTGTATTGGGCCAAGTTACTTGAAATTCAATTTTTTTAAACTACGACATTTTAGTATTCAAGAATATAAATGTAAGAATGCCAAGTTTTATTTTTAGTTTAAAAAAAAAGAAACAAAATATTCGGAAAAAATATCTCAAAAACGTTGAGGTGAAACTTTGTTATATGTGATTCATCAAAAGATATTTATATCTGAAATAGAGGCTCTTTGCGCAAAGTGCACAATTTGCACCCCATCTTCCTCGGCGAGTTTTTGACTAAACTGATCAATCTTTGATTTTTTAAGTGCCATTTATAGGGCAATTTTTTTTTTTTTTAAGTAAGCTTAAGAAAAAAAATTCATTTATTGTTGTTGCTATACTTGATAAATAATGCCCCATGTAAAGGATATATATTTTTGAACCAAATATTTTCGGTGAAAATAGGAGTATAATCAAACGCATTTGGCCTTTCACAAGAAAATAAAATAAAATTGAGGATATAAATTGTTAAATTTATAATATTTATTATTTCATTTATGTAATCCATTTGTTAACCAAAATGAGGTTTTGAAAATGTAATTAAAATGACCTTTTTGGTCGTGTGCAGCATGTAAGTTGCCTGAAACTCATTTGTATGCATCCCTTCAAGATGAAGCTTTACTCCCGTTGTGTTGCCGTCCTTCATTTTATTAGTACTAATATTGGATGTGGAGAAATCTTGTAAGAAGCAAAGTTTATATTTAGCCCATTTTATTTTTTTCTCATTCAGAAAGAAATAAAAAATTTCTTCCAATGTTTTGCTATTATATGCTTTCTGCGCTTTGATTAGAAAGTAGTTCCTTTTCCGGAATTTTGATTGCTATTAAGGTTAATTAAAATCTATTAGGTTTTTATGATGATTTTTTATGAGAATTTGAATCACATTTGTATAGAAATTGTGAAAATATATAATTTAACTAAAGTCTAAAATAATTATCAAGGTTTTGGGGGTTTTTATACGATTTAAACGAACTTTTATATTTTTTTATTTTGAAATTCAGTATGTTACGAACTTTCGATACATACAGCTTTATAGGCGTATCATTTACTTTTGAAAGTTTGTCAAATTTTTTACTGCAAAAATGAAAACTGCTGGATGGAAATCCAGAAAATTCAAGCAGTCTCAAGATAATATAATTGGATTATTTACTATCAAATATTGTGGCAGAAAATTAAATAGCAATTTATTTAACTATAAGAGACATTTTTAATATTCAAAATGTCATTGAAAATTGAAATACCCTGCCCGTAATGAGTTTGGTTCAAAAATACTTACTCGTAGGATAATGTTAATAACAGAAGGAAATATTTTGGAAGTCGCAAATGGGTTTATGCCAGAAAGGTCATATCCAAAAATTAATATCTAGAATCCTGTTTATAAAATGAATTATTTACTTCTTAAACTGAACATAATAAATACTTAAATATAGCAAGAGAAAATAAATTTAAAAACTTGATTTGTTAAATTTAATGGTAGAATTCATATTATTTAATATAATTGTCTCCAAAAGGTAATATATAAATAAGAAAAGATTTTATGTCTCACAAAGTTCAAACACAAGAAAAATGTAACATTTATGTGCATGACAGAACTGAGAAAAATTCTATTTCTATAATGTAAAACTTTATTTTTCCAAATCAGAAATACAGAACAGTTTTATATATGACATAAGGAAAAGTAAATTCATTGTTAAATTAACATTAAAAATTAAATATTTTATTATGAATGTAAATTTAAAATTACCATTTTTCTATTTTTTCATAACATGATTTGAATTGAAATAACCATTTTTAAAAACAAAAACTTAACACTAGCGGTTAACTTTTGCTTGTTCTATTCAAAATAAGGATGAATGCGATTTTGTGAAGGATTTTAAAATTATTTTAAATTATCATACCATTTTTTTCAACATTAAAAGCACAATCATACCTTATTTAATACTAGACTTTTTAGCGTATGTTTTATATATTGTCACCATAAAAATGTCTTTTCTATATACTTTAATACCCAATTGCACTAAATTAAATAAAGGCAACGCCCCATATATTTTAAGCGTTCTTTAAAAAATTTAATTTTTGAAAACTTATTGAAAGAAATGTTTTTAAAAAATGCAAACAACAATGCCACTTATGTTCTTTCTACCCCTGAATCATTCACAAGTGTCTTATTACTCTTTCTGAAGTAGTCAGAAAGTAATAGAACTATGCTGAAAAAATGCGCATTGCTGGAAATTAAAAAAAACATGTTTAAAATATCGAAAAATTAAAAATGAATTCTTTATATTTCTCTGTAAGCCAAAATACTTCTTTTTTGATACTTTTCCCTTATCTTGCATTTTCTTCCAAAAGAATCAAAATATTCGATCTCCAGAAAAACAGCCGCCATTTTTTTTATTTCATTTGTTTTGTAAATTTTCTTTTTGATTTTTAAACTGTAGGTAACAAACCAAAATACAAAAAGGGAAAAATCGATTTTCTAAACCAGTTAAAAGAAATTTAGAATTTACAAAGAAAAATCCAAATTGAGCACCACATACACTACCGTTGGACATTATGAGATCGATTGACGCAACCACGATAACTCAGCGAAAAAATATGATACAGCATTTTAAAAAAAAAGTTGCAAAGCCTATGAAATTCCACGTCTAATAATGTCAATCAGATTTTTTTTTGATCTGCTGAAGAGAATACAGCACGTGATAAATTTTTTTGAAAAATCTAGATTTTCTGAAATTTTGAACCTCGACTCAACTTGTAGCATGACCTAGGAAAATTGTTACAAAAATCTTAAGATTACACGACATAGAGCCTGAAAATTTGTCTTTAATTTAAGCTAAAGTAACTTAAAAAATCTTTATCGGTTCCCGAGATACGATTAAAAATGTTCAATAGTATCTGAGTTGAGTTTTAGTCGACGATCACAGTTCTCGGCCGGTTTGCTGCTCGCCTCCTTCGTTGAGGCAGGACCGAATAGGCCACGCACAGAGGTCGTGCTTGATTGGGGATCTCTTATACTTATGATTCTGCTTATCACTAATTTTTATTTTAAATTATTGTAAATTTATAAAATTATTCATTTTTTTTGAAATTATTTACATTTTTTTAATTCGGAATTATCCTTATATGAAAAAATAAAAAAATCATGAACGCTTTTTTTATTTCTTAGAATTTTTATCAACGAGAATATTAATAAAAAAGTAGATATATTGTTCGAGAGGAAACTATTTTTCAAACGAATTAAGCAGCTTAATTCTAAATAAATTATTTATATTGAAAACACTCTTTCACTTTCACTTAAAAATTCTTAAACACCAAAGGCCAGTTTCAAATTAAACAATTTTTGATGATTTTTAAAAAGTGTCCAAATATTTAAATTCTGAATTACTCGCTTGAAAATTCTAAATACGAGTTTAAATTGGCAGCAATTTTCCCCATAAAAAAGCGATGTAACCAAATATCCCGAAAATATGGGACTCGTTATTTGAAACCTGATTGTTGGCAAAACTGCGTAAATAATTAATAAAAAATGTAACATATTAAATAACAATAATAAAAAGTATTAATTATTAATAATAATATTTGAATAATATGAAACACTATTATTAAATTAAAATAATTATTTCTAATTATTTCTAAATTTTTAATAAAGGAAATAATTATGTTCTAGATATTTTGCTATCAAACTATAATTTGTAAACAAAAAATCGCCAGCAACGACAATTAAATGTCTTTAAAAAATTTTAATGATTTGGTTTCGTTTTAAATTACTAATTTTAAGGTTCAAAGACTTAAAAATATGTTCAAGAAATATCTGTGAGATTTTAAGAGAATATTTTTTATTTCATAGGATTTTAAATTTTCTAAGAAAACTGCAATTACTTTAAATGATGTTTAGAATTTGTAAAAAAAATGAACAAATAATTGAGAGCTTAAGAATATTAAAAAGAAATGTCACCCAAATATAGATATTTGAAGATTTCAAAATAATTAAAGGGTTTTATGAATTTTAAAAGCATTTAAGAGCATGCGAACATTGTCTTAAGATTAACAAGGAAAAATATGCTTCATTTAAAAAAATTAATTTGGGTTTTAATCGTGTACAAAAAACTACAAATTTTGTTAAGTTTCTTGAACAATTTGAGACTTGCAAGGATTTTCATTTTTTTAAAACGTAGAATATTGAATATTTTAAAACAAGGAGATTTTTCAGGAATTTGAAAATTTTAAGGGGAATTGCAAAAATTGTTTAGATTCCTACGAAAATCTTTTATTATTATTTTTTTATATTTAATAGAATGTTTTAAAAGATTTAAAATAATTTCAAAAGACCTTCAAAAATATTGAGACAAATTTTGTTACTTTCCAGAAATTTCGGGAAAAATTAGAATAATTTTTGAAAGTAATTATTATTTATTAGGTCCAGAAGTTTAAAAAAAAATTTTTAATTTTCTAGAAAATTACCGGTAATTTAAAAAAAATTACTTTCGGGATAGTTAAGGTTTTAGAGTCTGGTTGTTAAACCGACCCGTCCAGATGAAATGAAAACCTGAAAAACTGAAAATGACCTGAAAAGAGGTTTTACACATCACTAATTTTTGAAAATTTCGTAAAAAAGCTTTTTATTAATTATGAAAGACTTTAAGAGAATAATAAAATTGTTTTAGGACTCATGGAAAAATTCCAAATAAAATTATTTGCAAAACGTTAAATTTCTAAAAAAAGATGTAATTTCTGCAAATGAGATAAATTGTTACATAAAAATGACGTATTTTCGACAAAAGTTGTACTTTTAAGCAAGAATTATTTTTAGTCAATGTCAAATTTTTTAAATTATTCATTGTTTTTTTAATTATTTACAAATAGTTTAATTCAGAATTATCTCTTTATTAAAAAATTAAATAATGATGAACGCTTTTTTTTATTTCTTACAACTTTTATCAACTAGAATATTAATAAAAATGTAGATATATTGTTACAAGAGTAAACTATTTTTCAAACGAATTGAGCAGCTAAATTCTAAATAAATTATTCATATTAAAAACACTCAAAAACATTAAAAGTGAATTATAATGGATTTTATAAAATAAATTAAATATTAAACAGTTTAATGGAAATTATATTGCCGAAAAAGTTGGAATATCAAATAATCGTGAAAATGTACGATGGATAGGTACAAGAAAACGAATTTATATATAGTAAACCAAAAAGGAAAATTGTAAAATATTTAATAGAAATTGAAGTTATAATAATGTATAATAATAATTCCATTATTATTCACTTTTAATATTTATGAGTGTTTATCATATAAATAATTTATTTATAATTTATATAATTAATTCGTTTGAAAAATAGTTTGCTCTCGAAACAATATATCTACATTCTTATTAATATTCTAGTTGATAAAAATTTTTAACAATACAGAAAACTGTTTATAATTTTTTTATTTTTTAATATGGAGATAATTCTGAATTGAATAAATTGCAAATAATTAAAAAAACAATGAATAATTTTAAGAATTTACAATCATTTGAACTAAAAATTATTGATGAGCAGAATCAAAAGTATAAGAGAGCCCCAATCAAGCACCACCCCTGTGCGTGGCATATTCGGTCGTGCCTCACCGAAGGAGGCGAGCAGCAGACCGGCCGTGAACCGTGATCGTCGACTAAAACTCAACTCAGATACTATTGAACATTTTTAATCGTATCTCGGGAACCGATAAAGATTTATTAATTTTCTTTGGCCTAAATTAAAAATAAACTTTTAGGCTCTATGTCGTATAATTTTTAAATTTCTGTAACAATTTCCCTAGGTCATGATAAAAATTAAAGTCGAGGTACAAAATTCCAGAAAATCTAGAATTTTTTTTTAAAACTTATCACGTGATGTATTCTCTTCAGCAGATCAAAAAAAATCTGTTTGACATTACTAGACGTGGAATTTTATAGGCTTTTTATTTTTTTTAAAATGCTTTATCATTTTTTTCGATGAGTTATCGTGGTTTAAAGCCAGCAGTGATTTTTAATAGTGTTTGTGTAAATCGATTTCATAATTTCCGACGGTAGTGTAAATTACCGAAAAAGGTTGGAGGGTAGTTGCTTATAAGCCAATACGCGAAAATAATGTCCCTCGAAGCGGTCATTATGAGAGAGGCTCTCGTCTTTCTCTCTCATTCTATCTCTTTAAAAAACTTGGCGACGAATCTTTTCAGCGTTTCTTTATGAAACACCCAAGAACTCGTTCTTCGCAAATCGCAGAACACACATTATTTCCAATGTTTCGTAGCAATTTTCGGTTACTACTCATGCTCAAGCTCTGGGGAAACTCTTGCTGTGCGCACGGATAACAATTTTCTATGATTTGAATTTCAAATTTTACTAGTTTCACCCAAACTAAATAAACAGGAAACGACGATTTGATACTAGCAATATCATCTGCTCACTAGGATGCATAGCGTGCCCAAAATAACTTTTCTTGGACAAAATTATGTCTTTGACGAAGAAAAATTTTTGTATTTAACAACAAAATAAACAGTGAGGTTTTCATAAATTTTCCAATTTGCCTTCTTTTTAAGATCTTTAAATTGACTCAATATGGCCTCAAGTTGGTGTAATAACCATCTAGCAATAATTTCCAATTATTAAAGTAAGAAAGAAGTTTATAATGTTTTTGCTGCTGTTCAATAATTATTCAAACAATTTTTATAAACCTACAATTTCTTCCCAATGATCCCTTGCTATCAATTTTAGTTCTGATAAAGAACAACGGGTAAATATTTGAAGAATATTTATATACAAATTTACAATAGCAACAATATTTCACCAAATTCCTTTAATATTACAAATTTCTCACATTCTCTGAATTTTTGAAAATCTCTGAATTCCTTAAATTCTCGAAAATCTTTAGATTTAAAATCTTTGATTTATCTAAATTTCCTGAATAACCTGAATTTTCGGAATTCCTTAAAATATCTGAATTGCTTGCATATTTTGAGTTCCTTAAATTCTCTGAATCTCCTGAATTCCTAAAATCACTTGAATTCTTTGAATTTATTGCATTCCTTGTAATTCTTTCATATGCTGAATTTTTGAATATTCGGAAATCCTTAAAATCACCGAATATTCTGAACTCTCTTATTTTCTGAAATATCCTAAATTTCTTGCACTTTCTAAATTCCTAAAAATCTCTTAATTTCTTGAATTCTCTAAAATATTGATTGCTCTCAATTGCCTGGAAACCTTAAATATTGATGAGTGTTATTAAAATAAATAACACGAGAATTCCAGATCAATCTAGAAAATTCTATAACCCCTCCCTCACACTACTCCCTTCTCCACCAAGTGAGTCACGCCTACCCCGAAAGGGAAACGACTTAATGTTGTAATAATAAAAAAAATAAAGTTAAGCATTTTTTAAATGTATTGAATTTAGTTCACAATACTTTGAAGAAGTTGTTTGTGGTTCTTCCTTTTTGCCTGGTTTATTATCTTCTATTGCAACCCTTTTTTTCATTTCCATACTGGAAAGTCTTAGTTGTAATCCTGCCATATGTCACGCTGACACCGAGAATTCGCAGGACATTTGAGAAGATATGAGACGAGGAATAAGAAATGAATCACTGAGAATATTATCCCGAAAAGAACTCGTAATTCAAATATAATATTTTTAGACAGATGATCATCTCGGATCGACGCGCATGACTAGAAAAAATGATAAACATTTTTTTTTAACATTTTTTATAGACGTATGCACAGTTTCAGTAATTTTTTAGAGTTTTTGCTACTTTTTTAAAATCGTAATTTTGTAGGCTTTCTAATGATATATTAGTCATCTATATTACCATTTTATGACAAATTTGATTGTTATAAGCAAATGCCAACGCTCAGTTTAACCAAGTTTTAGGAATGTTTTTTTTTATTTTCAATTTATTAACATTTTTATTTAAATTTGCTTTGTTCAGCATGGTCAAAGATCCTTTAGTAAACTATGTGGTCTTTTCATGACAACATTGTGGTTTAAAAAAAAATTATAAACAAATACGTTCTTTCAACAATTTTGAAAGTTGCAGTTTTTTGTTTGTTTCTGAAAACAGTTAGATTGTTTAATTTGTTTAAATAAAATTTAAAAAAATTGATAAATAAATTAGTTTTTTTTAATAAATTAAATTAAAAAATCTTAAAACAGTTCTTTTTTCGCCTTTTTGTGATTCTTTGGTACAATATAATGCCATTTTATAAAAAGTGTGATCGTGTACTACTTTAAATTGGTTTAAAAATGACAATCACTCAATAAATATCTAAAGTCGATTTAAAATTAAATGCCACTGTTTATAATAATATAATAGCAGTTAGTCTAAATTTTTAATTTAAGATCAATGATGAAGTTATGCTTCGCAAATGTTTATGTATCGATTGTACATTGGTATGAATAGTTATCCATTAATCATAGTTTATTGAAGCAAGCCTCGGGATACAGACTGGGTAGGAGTAACCCGAGCAAATTTTATAAGTAGCGCCATTTCTAAGGAAGAGAATAGTGGAGGTCCTTACGGGGGGAGGGGATCTTTGTGGTAGTTAGTATGTGAACGCCAAAGGGCAGCGTCAGTCTACGCTTGGTGCTAGAGTCATACAATTTCGAAAATTGAACTCGGGTACTGTACACCCAGTCTGTACTAATTAAGAACATACAAAAGAACTATTTTTTACATTAAGGATATTTTTTTTGTGCGTTATTACGATAAATCAAGCAAATAACTTTATATCGCTATCACAAAAAAAAAACGGATATTTTCATAGTTCAACAAAAAAAATGCTTTTTGAAATGGATCAAAAAACGAACTCAGCCATTTCACAGAACAACTTTTTAGTTTTCAAGCGCAATATATAAAATTTTGATCTCTTTTTTTCATAGTTATGTAATTTAAAAAAAATGAATTTTAATGAAAATTTTGTAGAAATTGTTGATGTAAGTTATTGGCTTTACGGTAAGGCCCAGCGATTTTAATGGCAATTTTTTGAGAATTGTTTGAATTTTGAAATGTATCTTTCTCTAAGCAAATAATGTAATAAATCTATCAACGTCATTTAAAAAAAATTTACGATCGTTTGAAAAAAAATTGTTTCGATTGACAAATCACAGCACGATATACAGTCAATCAAAGTCGCCGGGTTATACTAGACCATGTCCGTACTGAACGTAACTTTTTTTAAATTCCGTACCCTGAGGGTTAAAAAAACACATTTTAAATCGATTGCAAATCCTTGCAATGGTCGAATTACCAGTTCTGTCGTGGAAAATATTTTCACCGAATGTTATTGTGTAAATAATTTGTTTCAAAAGACAACTGTTTGGCGAAAATAAATAAAAGAATTTAGTTTATAAAATGAAAATAAATCTTGTAAAACGTGCATAAAAATGTATTTAAATTGATTATCGTTAATCAATGACACATTGTGTAAAACACTATAAGTGGGTCCCTTCAATAAAGTTTGATAAGTACTGCTATAAAATTTTGGTTTACGTCCAGGATAAATTAGCTGGTTCAAAATTTAAAATATTTTATAGCATTTAAGCCATTATGTACTACTGATTTTTATTGATAAACAATAATATTATTCTCAGGTGTTCATGAAATCGTAATACATTAAATTCAAGGTTTTTTGTTTAAAATAATAAACATTTTTGGTACGAACAGAAACTCCGTAAAATCATTCTTTTTTAGCGCAAGCATTCCAAATTATTTATTAAATTTTTTATGCATCAATCCATAATTTTTGTTTTAATTTTGAGCTTCAAAATGTAATTTTTTTTTAATCTATATTTGGAACCGAATTGTATTTGATTTCAGTATAGTGCTATTTTAATTTTTAAGCCTTTCACTTAAAAATTCTTGAATACCAAATGCCAGTTTCAAATTAAATAATTTTGGATAATTTTTAAAAGGTGCCCACATTTTTAAATTCTGAATTATTCGCTTAAAAATTTTGAATACCAGTTTAAATTGGAAACAATTTTCCCCATAAAAAAAGCGATTTAACCAAATATCTCGAAAATATCGGACTCGTTGTCTGAAACCTAATTGGTTGCAAAAATGCGTAAATGGTTAATAAAAACTAAAACATATTAAATAATAATAATAATAATAAATACTCTACATACATTAAAATAAATATTTCTAATGTTTAAAAAAATAATTGATATAAATTGAATAAAATTTCTTTAAAATTTTGTAATGATTTTAAATTTTCTAAGAAAACTACAATTGCTTTAAATGACGTTTAGAATTTTTAAAAATATCAAAAAATAATTGAGAGCTTGAGTATATTAAAAAGAAATGTCACCAAAATATATATATTTTAGGATTTCGAAAAAATTGAGACGCGTTTTATGAATTTTTAAAGCTTTTAAGAACATACGAACATTTTATTAAGATTGAAGGAGAAAAAGATGCCAAGATGATTTATTTTGATCAAAAGAGATATTTTGGGTTTCAATCGTGTACAAAAAACTACGAATCTTGCTGAAATTTCGTGAAAAATTTGAGACTTGCAAGGATTTGCATTTTTTTCAACTTTAAATATTTTGAAAAAAGAAGATATTTGAAGAATTTGAAAGGTTTAAGAAGACTTTAAAAAGATTATTTATATTCCCAGAAAAAGCTTTTATTATTATTTAAAAAATAATTATATTTAAGAGAATGTATTAAAAGATTTTATATAATTTCAAAAGGCCTTTAAAAATTTTACAAAAGAATATAGGAAATAGTGAGACAATTTTTTTTTACTTTTCAGAAATTTCAGGAAAAATTAGAATAACTTTTTAAAGTATTTATTATTTATTATTAGGTCTAGAAGTTTGAAAAAATTAAAACAAAAATTTTAATTTTTATAGAAAATCGCCATCACTTATTTTTTAATATTTCAAAAAAAAAAGCTTTTTAATAATTATGAAAGACCTTAAGAGAATAATAAAATTATCTCAGGACTCATGCAAAAATTCCAAATAAAATTATTTGCAAAACGTTTAATATTCTAAAAAAAAGATGTAATTTCTATGAATTTGATAAATTGTTGCATAAAAATGTGATATTTTCAACAAGAGTTGCACTTTTAAGCAAGAAAGATTTTTTAGTCAATAAAGAAAAAAATGTTAATTTTACAGACCAAGAAGACAAGCGTTGTACATGATAGTAGAATTTGCAACCAAGAAGATTAATTTTGTTACAATATTGAGTCTCCCCGGTACCTACAAGACGCCCTGTATTACATAGAAAAATTAAAAAAATTAAAATTAATTTTTAAAAAATTTTTAGTCAAGAAAGAAAAAATGTTAATCAACTTTGAAAGAATTCTTTTTTTTTTACCACAAAAGATTAATTTTCATTAAAAAATAGAATAGTTGACATTTCAACTCAATTAGGTTTTTATTGAAAATTGAAAAACAGTTCAATTTAACTAATAAAGGCGAATATTAAAGCTGCAATTATAAAATTTTAATAAACAATAAAAATAATTAAATATTTGATATGTCTACTAGATTGTTAAATCAATCGAAAAAGGTTAATTTTAAACCAGTCAGATGTATTTCTAACTAAAAAAAGCAATCTATAACAAGAAATAAATACTGTGTGACAAAAAAGTTACATTTTTAATCAAAAAAATTTTTTAGTCATGAGTAAAAAAAATTAATCAACTTGTTGAATTTTTAAGACAGAAAAATAAATTCTCATCAAAAAAGTTTAATTTTCAATAAAAAAGAATGAGCTTTTAAGAAAAATGTGCAATTTCAAACAAAATATCTTGTGTAAGAAATGGTAAGACAGCATAGAAAAATCGTTGAGCCCCCTCCCCCTCCCCCACCGATCCCGGTCAGAAGACTTTACGTAATTTATGTCAGACACCTACTATTTGAATTTGTTGATAAATTTAAATTTACTTAAGAACTTGCCATTTTTCATTCCAAGGCTAGAAATAAATAAAATCTCAAAAATGTTGTTTTCCTCTCACGTTCTCTTGGAGAAAAATCGTGATCCCATACAGGTATCAGAATGAAGAGAGTTTGACCAAGTTATATAAAACTGTAGAAGTCAATTTTCGCTTAATGTCAAATAGTCGAATAAAATTCAATTTAAAAAGCTGCCAATCGAAATGGCACCCACATGAGAGACCCTTTCAAATTTCTGTGTAATTTATTAAAGTCCACCTTGTTGGAAAATTTATTACCTGTCTTCTTACATTCGCCCAGGAAAATATTGAACTTGGCATTTATTTACACCTCCTTCAACTTCTATTTCATAAATTCAATTTCATTTCAGTTTCATCTTGAGCTTCGTCTTTTTCTCCAAATAAATCATCTACTAACTGAAAACTTTCGATTGTAAAGGGTGATTTTTTAAACTTCAAACTTTCAAATATCTCGAGAAATAGACACTCTATTAAAAAATGTTATGAATCAAAATTTAATCACTCTGAGGAGTACATACACTGATGTTAAAACCGGTTCCTCCACACCGCCCCCTGGAATGGGGGAAAGTTCGAAATTTTAAATGGGAACCCCTATTTTTATTGCATATTCGGATTATTGGGATAAAAATGCGTATGATTTGTCTCAAACATTTTTCTCGTTTCGAAATTTTTTTTTACATTTTTTCTCGAACTTTCCCCCACCCCCAGAAGTCGGTGTGGGGGGACCGATTTTAACATCAGTTTATGTTCTCCTCAGAGTGATTAAATTTTGATTCATAACAATATTTCATAGAGTGCCTATTTTTCGAGATATTTGAAAGTTTTAAGTTAAAAAAATCACCCGGATATGGTTCTGGACCTTGCGCCCCAGGATACATTTTTGAAGGTCAAGCGCTCCAAGTTTTTCAATAAACGTGTGAAGTTTTTAGGCTAAAAAATAAATGATGATGATTAAATAACTTGATTTTAATTTGTAGAGAGGTGCGAACTTATTCTTCAAGACCAGTCATTCTGGTCACTTTCATTCTTTTGCATTATTTTGTATGGTAAGTTATTTCTAACTTTTAGGGTAACTTCGTTATGATTTTAAACAGTACATTTTATCTTAACTTAGTAAAGACTCTCGCAGCGCAAGGTCTCGGAACATATATATGGTTCGGGACCTTGCGCCCCCAGAATACATTTTTCAAGGTTAGGCGCGCAAATTTTTTCAATAAAAGTGTGATTTTTTTAAGCTAAAAAATAAATTATGATTTGTTTGTTAGTTGTAACCTGAAATTATTTAAATAACTCGATTTTCATTGGTAGAGAGGTGCCAACTTATTCTTTCGGACCAATCAATCTGGTCTCTTTTATTCTTTGGTATAGAATAATAATATATCCGAAATAGAAAATTCCCGAAATCATGAAATATCAGACCAAAAAACTAATAAATTGAAAGTTTACATCCTAATAAAATGTTTAGTATTTTATAATTTTTGTGAATTTCAAACTTCCCGAAATAGAAAATTGCTGAAAAATATTGCTGAATTGAAAAATATCCAACACTCTAAAATTCCTGGTCGATCATTTTTTTTTAATGTTTAATGTATTTTTTTCTATTAACTGTTAAAATTCAAAATAACAATTATTTTAAAAAATGGTTAACTAAAAGTTTCTTTAAAATAATTGTGATTTTTAATTTAAACAACAAGTTGTAAAAATATATTGAATATTTTTTTAATTGATTTGATCAAAAAATTCTATTATTAT
>JAAAKG020073221.1:0-41092 GCA_010014905.2 Druon quercuslanigerum
GTTTGAAACAACTTAATTAGTTTCAATTCTCCTGACCCTAAAGCCAACAACTTACATTAACAATTTCTACAAAATTTTTAATTAAATTTTTTAAAGTTAACATAATGTAACTTTTCCTACACACGATAGTATATTCTAGTTGTAAATAAAATAATTTTGTACGCATGTAAAACGAAAAATGGTTCTTAATTGAGATTCAAATATTGCATTTTTAAACATCGTGTATATAAAGATAAAAGGGGAAGTTCTTCAAGGACAAGGGGAAAAGGGAAATTTAAAAATATGAAAATACAGGGAATAGGGGAAAGACTGTAATCCCTGCACTCTTTCGATGAAATAAACTTAAATTCTCACCAGTAAATGTCAAAACGGCACCAATTACTAGAGAAACAGATACTGTAGAGACAATAAGTCCACGGAAGAGGATTTCAAAGTCAGTTTCAGAGACCTTACTGCGTAAGTAATCCACCAATGCGTGGATCTGGCACAAACCAAAAACTCCAATCGCCTGAAAAAGGAAAATTTTAATCAAGAACATGCTTATTCTTAAAGATTGAATAAAACAGATGCGGCGGAGCCCTAGAAATCGACTAGGGAGAGGAAAAGTATTGATTTGCCATCCCCTGAAATCAAATGATTAAATTCATCGGAATTGGAAATCTTTCAATTCTTTCTTGCTTTGTTCAATCTTCGAACTCTTGTTACAATCTTTTTTAAATGATAGAAGTCTTTCTGAAATCTTTTAAATCTATCCGAAATCTTTGGAAAGTTTTTAAAATCTTTGAGATATCATTGCAACCTTTGTCAAATCTTTGTGAAATCTTGGCGAAATCTTTGAAATATTTGGTAATATTTGTGAAATTATTTAGATCTTTTTTAAATCTTTGGAAATCGTTTGAAATCTTCATCTCTTTCTAATTTATCTGAAGTCTTTTTGAAATCAGTTCAGTTTATGTTTAAAATAATTTTGATCTATTTGGTAATATTTGCTAAATTATTGAAATCTTTGAAATTTATCTGAAAGCTTTGTGAAATAATAAAAGTCATTGTAAAACAATAGAAGTATTTGTGAAATCTTTTAAATCTATCCGAACTCTATGTAAAATCTTTGAGATATCATTGCAACATTTATGAAATCTTTGCTAAATATTTCGTAATATTTATGAAATTAATTTAAATCTTTGAGAAGTCATTGAAATCTTCATCTCTTCGTAATCCATTTGAAATCGTTCTAAAATCAGTTCAGTTCATATTTGAAATATTTTTAAACTATTTGGTAATATTTGTGAAGTTATTGAAATCTTTGGGAAATCAATCAAATCTTTGTCAAATATTAGAATTATTTAAGAAATATTTTTAATCTATCCGAAATCTTTGCAAAATATTTGAAATCTTTGTAAAGTCTCGATGAAATCTTCGGGAAATCATTGCACTTTTGTCCAATCTTTGCAAAATATTTGAAAAAATTAGTAATATTTTAAAAATGATTTTAATCTTTGTGACATCTATCGAAAATCATTGAAATGTTTTTAATTTTTATGAAGTCTTTGGGAATTCTTTAAAAAATATTTGCGTAATTTTTGAAAAAATTGGTATTATTGGTGAAATGATTTAAATCTTTGTGACATATTTCGAAAATCAATGTAATTTTTTCTCATTTCTGTGAAATCTTTGGGAAGTATATAAAAAATATTTGAGAAATTTTTTTAATATTCTGTAATATTTGTAAAATTATTGAAATCTTTGTGAAATATTTGAGAAATAATTGAAGTCCTTGTGAAGTCTTTTAAATATGTCTAAAATCTTTTAAACCTTTGTGAAAACATTAGGAAACCATTGAAATCTTTCTTCAATCTTTAAAATCTACCTGAAATCTTTGTGAAATAATAGAAGTCTTTGTAAGTTCTTTAGAATCTATCTGAAATCCTTGCAAAAAATTTAAATAAATGTGAAATCCTTGCGAAATATTTGAAATTTGTCTAAATCTATCGGAAATGTTTATAAAACATTAGAAATCTTTATGACTTCTTTTGAATCTATTCGAAATGTTTGCGAAATCTGTGAAATCTTTAGGTAATTACTGAAATCTTTGTACAATCTTTGAAATCCTTGACCATATGAATTTTATACCTGTATTTATGATTTATTTTAATTTTTTACTATTTCCAAATTGTTCCATTTAATATTATAAGTCTAGGCCCGTGTCCCCATCTAAAAAAAAGGCTCCGCCGCTTCTGGACGTAAAATCAACTTTAATTTTAAGTTACCAGCATATGTTCTGAACTCTGAACAGGCTGAAATCCGACAAAAGGAATTTGCATCGACAAAATTGTTCCCAGGCAGTACAAGACACTGTATGCGACATAAATTCGGTGCGTAAACCTGCCAGTTACCATCAATGTCAATACGTGAAGGGGAATAAGATTAATTAAAAAGACGTATCCACCCCAAGAGGAAACCATGTAGAAATATGCAAGAGCGGCACACGTGGACCAAAAGATTGCTCCTGTTTTCACTGCTTTAATCCACATGTAGTAGGTGAAAAGCATGCAGAATATCGCAATGCCCTCGTTATCGTAAGAACCTGCGACTGAACGGGATATGTATCCTGGAACGATAGCGATCATCGACGCGGCCAGCAAGCCTGAAGCAGAATCCTGAAAACAATTTTTATTTATTTAAGAGTGTCCAGCGATTCTGCTTTTTTCACATCAAATAATGAAATAATCGCTTGCTATAAATATAAAAAATTAGCCATTTCATTGTTTATTGGCCACCAGTTTTAAAGAAAGAAGAATAAATAAATTCTTAATTTTTTGCGAACATAAGTCGTCTCTTCTTTGTGAAACTTTTTGAAATCTTTTTACATTTTTATCAAATATTTGAAATATTTGAAATCTGAAATATTTGTAAAATTTTTAAAATGTTTGATGAAATCTCTGGAATATTTGTGAAAGCTTTCTTCAATCTTTGTTTACGAAATCTTTTGAAATATTCTCAAATTTGGTGCAAACTTTTGAAGTAGTTAAACATATTTGAAATATTTGTGAAATCTATCGTATTTGTTTGCAATCATTAAAATATTTGAAATATGATGTAATGTGCCATTTTTTAAATCTATGCTTGCAATCTATGTTTGCAATCATTAAAATAATTTTAACTGGTCTAAAATCTTTTGAAAATTCCTTTTTCAAAGATTTTAACTCCGTAAAATCTTTGTATAATGAGCAAAATCCTTTTTAAATCTTTGAAATATTTTAAATATTTGTGAAATCTTTAGTAAAGTTTTTTAATATGGTGTACACTCAAAGAACGAGGAGTGAAACCCTTGAAAATCCCTTACATGGCCAAGGATCATTCTTACTCTGAAACTGAATTAACATCGGAATTTTGAACTAATAACTTTTCTACTTTGTAAGTTGAATTAACACCCAAAAAATATATACTTATAACATTCTATATTAGCGGAGACGAAATTAAAAACTTATAGAATATTCACAATATTAAAGTCTGTTCATTGCAATCTATAAAATAATTGGTAAAATCTATTAAATATGCCTAGATTTATTATGTAATGAGAAAAAGTCAAATTTTATCTTGATAATAAAAACTCTCCAGTAGCAATACTTCATCTAAACGATATGTTTCTTTCACAAGATAAAAAATTTTAATTACTTTTCGAATTTCTATAAAAAAATGTTTGAAAAAAAGAAAAAAGCTTAATTCAAGGTTCTCGTGAAAAAATCAAGGAGATCCCCAAGTTTTCAAGGTTCTGTTATTTGCTGATTTTAAGAACAAGGAAGAGCTAATATATGAAAGTTGAAAGCATGAAAAATTCTAGTTAATCCTTACAAATTATTAATTTCATGGACTCTAAAACTTGTGCAGTTTCAAATATAACTTGTATTTAATTTCGGGTTATGCTCAATCCAAATAAAAGACAAATAAACATTTATCTGCAATAAAAAATATATTGGTAATATCACAGTGTCCAGCGATTGCTAGGAAGAAAATTTAAGGTCTTTTCCAGGTCTCCTTTTTTACATCAAATTGTTCAATAGACCTTTGTTATACATGTACAAAAAATGTTGCGAATATAAGTCGTCTCTGTGAAATCTTTGGGACAATTTTTAAATCTGTGTGAAGTCTTTGAAATCCTTGACATTTTGGAAATGTTCTTTAATCCTTTGAAATTTTTTGAAGTATTAAAAATTTTTGTAAAATCTTGAAATTTATGATAAATCTTTTTAAATCTTTAAAAACGTTGTCAAATCTTTGAAATCCTTGAATTCTTTAAAAGTTTTTTATTTTAAAAAAATATTTTGACATCTTTGAGATATTTGTGAAATCTTTCTTCAATTTTTTTTTAATGAAAACTTTTGTGTTTTTTGGAAATCATTGAAATCTTTTGAAATATTTTGATATCTTCTCAAATTTATCGAAACATTTGAAAAAATCTTGGTTCTTGGAATCTTATGAAATCCTCATAAATTCTATGAAAAACTTGTGACATCTTTCCTAAATCTTTTGTATTTATTTTAAATCACTGGAATATTTGAACCCTTTGTGAAATATTTTGAAATTAAAAAAAAAATATGAACTCTTTTAAAATCTTGGATATGTTTTATATTTTGATCTACTAGTCCCCTTTTGAAATCTTTGCAATTTTCTTCACGGATTCTTCGAAATATGCGTGAAATCTTTTGTATTCGTTTAAAATCATTAAAACATTAGAAATCCTTGTAAAATCTTTTACAATATTTAAAAAATTTTGAAATTATTTAAAACTTTTGAAATGTTAAAAAAAGTTTTTAATCTAGTGTAATGTCCCCTTATTGAAATCTTTGAAATTCTTATATTCTTTTGACACCTCTATGAAATTTTAATGAAATCTTTGGAATATTTGTGAAATCTTTCTGAAATCTTCTCTATTCATTTCAAATCATTTTAATAATTGAAATCTTTGTAAAATCGTTTGAATCCTTTTAAAAATATTTGAAATCATTACAAATATTTAAAATTTTCTGAAATCTTAGAAACCTAATTTATTATACCCTTTTTAAAATCTTAAAAAAACTTGATATTTTGTGAAACGTTTAAAATCTGCTGAAATCTTCTAAAAAAATTTTAAACAGTTTAAAATCTTTAAAATGTTTTGAAATCTTTGAAATCGGGTGCACTGTACCTTTCTGAAATCTTTGAATTTGAAATCTTTATGAAATCTTTAACATATTTGTGAAATTTTGTTTACACACATGAAATAATTAAAATATTTTAAAGCTTTGTGAAATCTTTTTAATTTTTGAAAAATCTTTGAAACCATTGAAACCGTTGTAAAATGATTTGAAATATTTGTGAAATCTTCAATGTCTTTGTAAAATCTTTCAAATCATGGTGAAATTGTTTGAAATCTTCTAAACAAATTTGAAATCATTTGAAATCATTTAAAATGTTTTCAAAACTTTGAAACATTTCTGAAATCTTTTGTAAAATCTTTGAAATCTTTGTAAAATGTTTTTAAATATATTTTGAAATCTTCATAAAATGTTTCAAATATTTTCTAAACCTTTCTTCAATCTTTGTTTGCGAAATCGTTTGTGTTCATTTGAAATCATTGAAATCATTTGAAATCTCAAATTTATTAAAACCTTTTGAAATGTTTGAAGTCTGGTGTAATATACCCTTCTTTAAATCTTTGAAATTCGTGAAATCTTCTGAAATCATTATGAATTTTTAAACATCTTTTATATGCATTTAAAACTATTAAAATATTTGAAATCTTTGTAATATATTCTGAAAGCTTCAAAAACATTTTAAAAGTTTTTAAATCTTTGTAAAATATTTGAAGTCTTGTTGTCAGAAATTAAAAAATTTTAATAAACAGTTTTACATCCGTTATATTTTAAGTTCTCCAAATTTAAAAATATCCCATTTTAACCCTTTAATGAGAAAGTATTTCATGATAATCATTTCTAATTTGTCAATTTTTAATGATCTGAATTAAAAACAAAACAATCTTAAATATCATAAGCTGAATTAATACAACACCATTAATTTAAATTTCTTTTATTTCGAATTTTTTGTCTAATTATTTAATATTGGAGATTAATCTTTCAAAATCTTGACAATTTAATTTAAATCTGTCTGATTTTTAATTTGCGGTTATGGCCAATCTGAACAAATGAAAAAATTGTGCCGAAAAGAAAGTAAATTAAGAAGTGTAATCATTAAAAAGAAGTCATACCCGCAGTTCCTTGGTGAGTAAGTACGTAACAATCGTCGTCAGGCTCGAAAATAACGGAGCGAGAAAGACACAAACATTTCTTATGTCTATCGTTATATTAAGCATCCATGCTACGTGATACAAGGCTGCTGATGTTACCATCAACCCAGGATATATCGTTCCTGAAAATATGTTACATGTAACTAAGAAATTCATGAAAATTAAAAAAGAAACAAAAATCTAACGATCAAATTTGGACAATGCACTCTTAAATTTCTCCATTCCACCTTTCTAAAAAAACATAGAAAATTATCTATAAAATTTAATAGATTCTCTATCCAGATAAAACATGACATTGAATAAAATTCTATACGTTAAGGGAGAATTCAATCAAAATTTATCAAGTTGTTGAAATTCTATAAGAACATTTGATACAAATCCTATCAAATTGAATCAAGCGAATTTCAGGAATCAAAATCTATCAACTTACATGATAGACCTTTCTGTGAAATTCTATCCTTCTACAGACGTCAGGCGTTTCTTAGAAACGGAATTCAAGGCATTTTTCAGGTTTTCCAGGTCAAAAAGCCATTTAACTATTTATTGGATAATAGTTTATGAAGAGAGAAGAACCATAATTAAAATCTTTAACTTTTCTGTGAATTCTTTTGCAAACTTTAAATTTTTGTAAAATATAAGAAATCCTTGAAATCTACAATCTTTGTGACATTGTTTTAAATCTTTTGAAATCTTCTCAAATTTGTTGAAACCTTTTGAATTTTAAAATTCTTTAAAATATTTTCGAAATTTTTCGCATTCCTTTTGAAATTATTGAAATATTTGAAATCGTTTAAAATCTTACAGATTTTTTGAAATCTTTGAGATCTGGTGTACCATACCCCATTTTTGAAATCTTTCGAATTCTTGTACTCTTTACAATTTCCATGAAATTTTTACGAAATCTTTGAAATATTTGTGAAATATTTCGTATCCATTTGAAATCATTAAAATATTTTTAATCTATGTAGTCTTTTGAAATATTATATACACGCCTTTTTTAAATCATTGAAGCCCTTGCAATCTTCATGAAATTTTCAAAACCTTTGTGAAATCTTTATCCAATCTTTGAAAATATTTGTACAAAATTTCTCATATCTTTGGCTGCAAAATCTTTTTTATTCGTTGAAATAATTGAATTATTTGATATCTTAGTGAATTCTTTTTAAATATTCTGAAATGTTTGAAACAAATTTTGAAATCGTTTCAAATCTTCAAAATATTTTAAAATATTCGGAATCCGGTGTCCTGCACCCTTTACGAAATATTTCGAACTCTTGTATTCTTTAATCATTTTTATGAAAGCTTTTGAGTTTTAAAACCTTTGGAAATGTTCGAAATCTGGTGTATACGCCGTTTTCAAATCTTCGCAATGCTTGCAATCTTTATAAAGCATTCGAAATCTTTGGGAAACTTTTATGAGATATATGAAATCTTGATCAAATCTTTTGAAATATTTGTACAATTTCTCTTAAATCTTTGTTTGTGATTTATTCTTTTTGTGTTGAAATCATTAAATTATTTGAAATCTTAGTGCAATCTTCTCAGATTTTCTAAAATGTTTTCAAACATTTTGAAATCGTTTCAAATCTTGGGACTGTTTTAAAATCATTGAAATCTGTTCTACAGTACCCTTTTTCAAAACTTTCAAATCCTTTACATCTTTTAAAAGTATTAAAATCTTTGTGAAATGGTTGTAAACTATTTGAAATCTAGTGCATAAGCCTTTTTTAAATCTTTGAAATTCGTGAAATCTTTGTAAAATATTCAAATCCTTTAAGTGTGTAACTTTTAAATTTATACAGATGACATTCAATATTAGCGGAGACGAAATTAAATACTTATAGAATTATTTACAATGCCAATGGCAACCTGTTTACGAAAAAAGCGACTTTTAAAAAAAACCGTATAGATTAAAATGTTTATTTCATTGCAATCTAAAATTATGAAAATATAAAATTTTTCACACTTGCTTTTAATACAAACTTTGTTTTTTCTTAAATTTTCAATAGCTAAGAATGGAAGAAAATTAAAATTGTTTGCTTTCAACAGTTGAAAATTGAGCAAATTGAAAATCGAATTTTTAAACGTTAAAAATTTAATTTATTTTCAATTTTTCTACAGTTAAAAATCGAAGAAGATTTAAATGTTTATTTATTAAATTCTTATTATAAAATTATATAAATATAACATTTTTAACACTTTTTTCTAATACAAAGTTAGCTTATTTCTTCAATTTTAAACTGTTGAAAATTGAAGAAAATTAAATTTTCAAACGATGAATTTTTTAAAGTTGTAAATTCGTTTTTCAGTTTTCTCCATTTTCAGCTGTTTAAAACAAACTTTTTTTCTATTTTTAGATGTTGAAAATTTAAGAAAAAAATAACTTTGTATTGAAAAAAGCGTTGAAAACGTTATATTTACACAAGTTTACATCTGGATATAATAAATAAACATTTCAACCCAAAAACATTTTTTTAATTTGAATTTTTCGTAAACTGGTCCCCATTGGTGAATAAAGTTTTATCAAATATTGTTTTGACAAGTTATTATACATCAAATGGCACTCAGGGGACTCAAGAATTTGTATCACATTTTTCAAACGAAACCCGACGCAGAGTTGAAAAATTGGGAAATTAAATGAGAAGCACTCAGAAACGCGTTCCTGATCCTAAAATTTTATAATCAAGAAACAAACAAAAGAAAATTTGTTACAAAAAAAACTTTTCTGATAATTGTACAAATTTAGGACCACACAAACATTTCTTAGTGCTTCTTATTTAATTTCCCAAATTTTGAACTCGATATCGCGTTTCATGTGAACGTAAGTTGGGTTTAAAAAAATACAAATACAAAATTTGAGGTTATGCTCACATGGCCTTTAATCAAAAATGAACGCTTGAAAAATAAAATGCAAAACGGGACTTTCTCAAAGATAAAGATATATAATAATAATTCAATTTAATATTTTAAAAAAGTTGATTTTAAAAAATTATTTAAAGTTGTAAATTCATTGTTATTCTGGAAATTTATTTAAAGTTGCATTATATCACCCTATATAATTCCAGATTTCCTGGTCAAGCGGTCACAATTAAATCCTGGTTTCGTTTAATTTCCAAAGAATTCGTAGTTAAACTTAAATTGTGGATGTTAAAGAAGAATTTAGATTCAGGCTGAATTTAATTTCTTAAATTTTTATATGCTATATACATATAAAAAACTCATAAAATAAAAATATGCAGACATTCTGAAATATGAAATAATATATTTTTTTTAAATTACCGCCAATGATCCTGCCAAGAGGATACCAAACTCCTTCATCGAACCAGTTGTAAAAGCTATAAAATCCTTCTTCGACCAAAAACTTGGTCGTTCTGTAGTTAAAGTATGGATCAAACTCATGGATGACACTTTCAAATCTCAATACTGAGAATAAACGTGTGGCAAATGCTAAAAAAGAAATAAATATTTTAAAATAGTCAGCTAAAATTTTGAATAATTGTAACTCTTGCAAGTAAATAAAATGTATAATTACACAAAACTGCAGCGAGGGAGAGGATTGTTAACTTCAAAAGTGTTTCCTGTTTTTGAGCGGACATGCGCAGCCCTTTTACTTTTAAAAGACCGCCCATGATGGTGCAAAAATCTGAAAGATTTCCTTTAATTATTATTAATTTTGTATACCTAATATATCCTAACTATAATACGAATTCCGAAGATTTTGGCGAAACATGACTTTTTACTAGAAATTTTTGAGTAATTTCGAGTCATATATTTTTTGAGCAGTCAATAAAAAATACTGGACTGGACTTTAAATATGCTATATGTTCTTCAAAATAATCAAACCATACTAATAATAAATAGATAATAAATAATAATAGAGACATATTCTCATCATGCACAGCATCGGTCAAAGCATCGACAACAGTAATTTGGTGCTTGTGAATTCTCTTTTGTTAAAGCTACTTCGGCTTTAACGCACACATTGTCATCACTTATCTCGTGCTTCGCACTCGAATTTGCCCCTCAGTTTGCATATCATTTCCACAAATGTATATTATTAGAATTCATAAGATGCATTGGCATTAAAACAAACGCAGTTCCATCGTCTCGTTTAAAAAATGCGCATTCTTTAAAAAAAATGTTGTTCTTAAACATTTTATTGCAACTTCTGCCTTTTTTTAAAACAGAATTTGCTTATCTCCAATGTTAGTCTCACGATTTAAACGTTAAACATTCGGTCTACAAAACAGCCTTATCGTTTTTTAACTTCTAAATTATAACCCTAACCTCAGTGTTAATATATATATATATTTTTTTTTTTAACGCATTTACATATTTGAGAATCGTTGAAATACTCGAGGGGTTGACAAGTTGACTGATCGGGTGTACACCTACTTCTGAATTCAAGAGAATTCAGAATATTTCAATGACTTCAGAAGATTTCACTGACTTTAGAAAAATTCAAGTGACTTCAGGAGAATTCAAGTGAATTCACATGAACTCAAATGACTTCAATTATTTCAGGAGGATTCAAGTGACTTCAAATAAATTCATGTAACTTCAAGTGAATTCAAGTGACTTCAAGTGACTTCAGATATTTCAGGAGACTTTATAACAAGTGTACAACTGACTTCACTAGTTGTCAACCCCCCGGCTATACTGTGAAATTGTTGAATGAAGAAATGTAATTTTTGGATTTTCCATTATTTCTTTTGCTCTCAAAATATGAATTTTCGATTTTTTAAGTAAATTCAAAAATGTTGTTATGTTAATCTTGAAGGGCATGCAAAGAGCAACAATTTTCTTCTCTTGACATTTTGCATATCGTGCGTTTATTTAGGTAATTTTTGGTTTTTTGAAAAAAGTCATTAGGATAAATTTTTCGACTTCTTGGATAATATGAAGATCCGTACAAAGAATTTTTGGATTCTGAAAAAAGTGGTCTCAAAAATATTCAAAATGGCCAATTTAATAGAGTACTTTTTCAAAAGTTATCGTACACAGAAAAACAGACGTAAATTCATACATAAACACATAAATACTCTTGAGTTCATCGATAACCCGTTAGATTGTAAACCTTGAGGACGTTATTTTAATATTAATACGTTTTTTATGTAAAAACGCAAGACAAATGCATAAAAATTAATTTTTGTGGCACAAGAAAAAATTAGCATTGAATCAAGAAAATATCGGTACGAATATGGACGATAAAATATCTTCTTAATCCAAGAATATCAAGCTTCTTCTTTGAACTACAGTTTCTTCAAAGAATCAGGTCTATCGAAGAAAAGCTTTCTTTCATTCTAAAATTTTGAATGATATTAACAGTCTCAAAAATGATCCAATTTTAATTTATCGTTGAACTTTTAACCAAGCACCTGAATTTTCCTCTAAAAATCATAAATTCTCATTAAAATACATAAATTTCCAACCAAGAAGACTATTTTCTGCCAAAAGAGACGAAATTTCACCCAAAAAAGAATTTTGAGTCAAAACAGAAAACAAATTGCAACCAAATTATTGAATATTGATTAAAAAGACGAATTTTCAATCTAAACAGACGAATTTTTAACTAAAACGCATTAATTTTCAACCTTCAACTTCAACTTCTCGTCGCTCGCAAGTTTGAGCGCGCCAAGGGCGCGCAGGTGTTCTTTCTCGCGCTTCGCGCTCGATAATATATGTACCTCGCGCTACGCTTTATATATTCCACACACTTGTGCACAGACTTTTTAAAACTAACGGTCAAAGAAAAAATAGCAATAATTTGGTGTTTGTGAATTCTCTTTTGTTAAAGCTCCTTCGGCTTTAACGAACAGATTCTCACCACGCATCTCGTGCTAAGCACTCAAATCTGTCCCTCAAATTGTATGTCATTTCCATAAATGTATATTATTACAATGAATAACATGAATTTGTATTAAAACAGACGTAGTTTTGTTATTGAAAAAATATAATTTTTGGATTTTCCATTATTTTTTATGCTGTCAAAATTTTCTTTTTTTTTCAAGAAAAGTCAAATCTCACATCGTGCGTTATTTGGACTAAAATGTTCCTTTTCGTGTTTTTTTTTTTAAATTTTGTAAAAGCTATAAATCTAGTAATTTTTGGTTTTGTGAAAAAAACATTAGGATAAATTGCTCGTCTTTTTGAATACTATGCATATACCTATAAAGAATTTTTGAATTTTGAAACAAAAATTGTCTCAAAAATATCCAAAATGCGCTAACTTTTTGAATTTGTATTCAAAATAGCATACATACTACAAAATCATTGACTACCAAATAGTTTAACTTTCCACCAATGAGACGAAATCTAAAATTACATTCGTAAAAACTTTTGACAAAAACTGGGTGGGTCAAATTTTACGCAAATCTAATACCTTCTCTGATGAGAATGTAAAAATGAATTAATTTGTCAAGAATAATTTTTTGATAGTTCTATTTATCGTTTTATTCGTAAAAAATAGGATTAAAAACATACAAAAACTAAATTTTTCAAAACCCCCCACACGAAACGAAAAAAAAATTAAAAGACAAAAGTTGTAATGAGAATGAGCCCACACAAGCAAGCAGATTTTTTTACTGTTAATGATGTTTCTCACAATTAAAGCGAAAACTAGCAGTAGCAGTAGCAGTGATTGATAACAAATTTGTAGGTCTTTTTCAAATTCACAATTTTTGTCTAATCATTTTTTACCGTATTTTGCATAGTTTGCCGAAATATGTAATTTTTGGATTTTTCATTATTTCTAATTCTGTCGAAATTTGAATTTTCGATTTTTCAAGAAAATTTAAAAAGTTGTTATGATAATCTTGTAGGGTATTCAAAAGACAACATTTTTATTCTCTTTGGTTTTTTTCACCTTGTACGTTATTTGGCTTAAAATGTTCATTTTCGTGTGTTTTTTGGAATTTTGTAAATACTATATCTCTGGTCATTTTTGATTTTATGAAAAAAGTAATTAAGATAAATTGTTCGAGTTTTTGAACGCCATGAATATCCGTACAGAGATCTTTTGAATTTTAAAAAAAGTGGTCTCAAAAATTTTCAAAATGTGCTCACTTTTTGAATTCGTATCAAAAATGGCTGGCTAACGAACTTGACCTTTATTTTGAGACACTAAAAGAGTATATCAAAGGCTATAATCTAATAGAATAATTTTTTCACAAATTATCGTGCTCACAGACATACAGACATACATACATACATACATACATACATACATACAGACAGACAGACATACATACAGACAGACACATTCGTAAAAACCAGTTTTTCGGATTCAGGGGTTCTCAAAACGTGGACATTTGACGAAAACTGAGGGGGGACTCAAATTTTACACAAATTTAATACCTTCTATGATGATAATGTAATAATAATATATAGATATTTAAAATATATTATAAATACTAACAATAATTATAATAAAAATTCTGAATTCTGTAAACAGTAATTTAAATTCATGGATTTTTTGGAGCACCATTCAATAAAAAATACTGGACTGAACTCCAAAAATGTTATATGTTCTCGAAGTTTAGTATCTTTCATATTTATTATATCCTTAATAATTATATGCTAAACTGTTTTATTGTATAAAAAATAAGTAAATTTATAAAATAGGTCACTATTATTATATTTATTGTCTATAAATAAAAGGTAAAAAAATGTCAAGAATCAATACATGCAAAGCGCAAAAACTATGCACTGTATAAGAATCAAAAAGAGGCGTTATAAACAATTTTTTAATGACTAAAAACATTACTTTAATAAAAAAAATTACAAAAAATCGAACTTTGAAAGCGAATTTCCTGACCACGTACACAAAATAACCGGCCGGTAAACATTTAAGTTTTCCTACTAAATTACAAAAAATTCCATTTCTAGATGCGTCGGGAAATTTCAGAAGATATAAATCTTTATTTGGTACTTACGAATTCTTAGAAAAGTATTTAAATAATCCAAATCATTTACGAATCTTGAGGGGTTTACAATCTAAAGAAAGTTTCTCCAACCAACCAGCCGAACCAGCCCCAGTGTGTCAAGTGCGCATAACCTCCTTTTGTCAATGCCATATTGATAAACATGTAAACTACTTTACCGAGCACATTGTACCAATATAAAAAAAATTGGCTTGAAATTAAAACAAAAATTCTACATTGGGCTAAATTTTATTTTTTTAAATATTTGTTTACATTTTCTCTGATTAATTTATAATTGCATTTTTCTGAAAATATATCAGAAAAATAAACTACTTTACTGAATGCAGTGTAGAAATTAAAAACAGTGTATTATTAAAAAAAAATTCAAATTCATTCTATGGGGTTAAACTTTATTTTTTTAAAGAATATCTCAAAAAAATAAACTACTTAACCGATTATATTGTAGTAATCAAAAAAAAAAATTAGGCGTGAAATTTAAAAAAAAAGACACAATTTTTTATATGGGGCTAAACTTTATTTTTTTAAATATGTGTTTACATTTTCTCTGATTAATTTATAATTACATTTTTTTGAAAATGAATCAAAAAAATAAACTACATTACTGAATGCAGTGTAAAAATTAAACGCAGTGTAGTATTAAAAAATAAAAAAACATTTCAAATTCTTTACACGATGTTAAACTTTATTTTTTAAATATTTGAAACATTTTCCGATTATTAAATTTTTTTAAAAAGATACTTATATAAAAGCAGAATTTATTAGTTTAAAAATCTGCTCAAAACTAATAAACTAAAAATTGATATATGATTAACAACCTTCTTTTAATATTAATGATTTGCAAATATCACTTATATTGACTTAAAAGGTTAATAATAAATAAATCGGTTCCGAATTGTAGAGTTATGAATTTCAAAAATTTTATTTTTTTTAACAAATTCTCCATTTTGGCATTAAGATTGTTCTTTTTTAGTTTAAAGATTTTCAGAAACAAAAAATGTATAAGCTAGAAATTAAGCGAATTAAATTGAAACTAACGCTATACCGATTATTCTATTTATTTGAAAATGTCATGTACATGTTTAAATTTATGTATTTTCTTGAGAATTCATCTTTTTGGTCAAAATTAATATTATGTGTTGAAAGTTTATGTTTCTGGTTGAAAATTAATTTGTCGTGGTTGAGAATTTAAATATTTTGTAAGTTTAAGAATTTTGATCCAAATAGTGGAATTTTCAACTAAAATGATTATTTTTCAATGAAAAAGACGAATTTTCCAACAGAATATATGACATCTCAACTAAATAGTTGCATTTTTCACTCAAAACGATCAATTTTTAACCAAATAGTTAAATTTTAAACTAATAAATATGTTTTTAGAAAAAAATGAAATACTTATATTTCAGTTAAAAAAATAATTTATCAAACAAAAAAAATTAATTAATTTTAAAACAAAAATATGAATTTTGGACAAGAAACTTTTAATGAAAAAAATTAATTTACAGTTAAAATGGTGAATATTTAATTGCAATACTTAAACTTTCTATCAAAAAGATTAATTTTCGATCACCAAGATTAATTAAAAAAAAAAAAATTCAACCAAATGCATGAATTATATGCCAACCAAATAGTTGAATTTCAACCAAAAAGATCCATTTTTAACCAAACTCGTGAATTTTTAAATAAATTGATGAATGTTTAAATAAAATGGGATTTTCAATCAAAAATATGAATGTTGAATCTAGAAGATTAATTTCTACCAAAAAATGAATTTTCAATTAATGACACGAATTTTTCAACTAAAAAAAGATTTGTTTTCAAGCAGAAATTCAATAGTTAAATTTTATGTTAAAAAAGTTAAGGTTCGACCAAAAACGTGAATTTAAAAAAAATTGTAACAGTTACATTTTTAGTTAAATTGATAAATATTTAACTAGGATGGTTCAATTTTAAACACAAGAGATGTCTTTTCAACAAAACAAATAAGAAAAAAAAAATTTCAACAAAAAAGATTAATTTCTACCAAAAAAGAGAATTTTCAACTAAAGAGGACACTTTCAACCAAAGTTACAGTTTTCAGTTTTAAAACATATTTTTTTTAAATAGTAATAATTATATTAAATAGTATTAAATATAATTATATTAAATAGTAATAATAGTAATAATTTTTTCTATAAAAAAAAAACGCAATTTCAGCTAAAACAGATAATTTTTCAACTAAAAATTGCATAGTAACACATTTAGTTTTAAAATTGATATTCAACCATAGAGATGAATTTCCAACTAAAATTATGGAAGTTAAATTTTCAGTAAAAAAAAGATAATTTTTAGCTCAAAGAAGAAATAATTTTTCAACCAGAAAGACGAATTTTCAATTCAAATTATGAATCTTTAAGCCAAAAACTAACATTTCATGAAAAAAAAGTTTAACTTTCAACCACGTAATTAAATCTGTGTTACGAAAAAATTAATTCTTAACAAAAAATGCGGAAATTTATATTACATCATCATAAAAAAATTAATTTTTAATGACAAACAGTAAAATTTAATTTAAAAAAACGACAGTTCAACATGAGTCTATTTTTCAATTGAGAAAGACATTTTCGATTATGAGAGAAAAAATTGCAAACAAACTTAAATTTTTAAGCAGAAAGATTACATTTATACCATTAGAGAACGAATTTTCAACAAAGTATCTTAATTTTGAATCAGAAACTTGAGTTTTCAACTAAAAACTAATAATTTACAACAAAAATTAGAACAGTTAAATTTTCAGTTAAAAAATCATTGCTATGTCAAATTTAGATTGCAATATAAAAAAAATTAAGCAAGGTTTCAAGAAAATTCCCTGATATTTCCAAGTTTTTCCATGCGTATGAAAATTCCCTGACAATTCCAGGTTTTCCAGGTAGGTTAGACGCCCTAATCTTTAATGTCATTTTTTTAAATAGTATCAAAAAAGTTGTGCCATCGCTCAAGAAATTTCAAATAATGCCACTAATGTGGTGAATCCGAGACCAGCATTTATGAGAAAGAAGGAGGAATAGATAAAAAAAAGTGGACGGACTGTGACACTAATATTTGCAGTAAAAAATCCAAGAATAAATTTACAAAATGCTTTATTTGATAATAATTACAAACCTGTGAAACACATTCTTTCTCATATCCAGAGATAAAAATAAAGAATTCATCAGAACCTCGTGAAAGATTCGATATAAATACCTTAACACCGTATATTACTAACGGAAGAACTAAAAATAATAAGAATAAAATTATGAAAGATGCCATTACAAATTGAATGCATAAATATCTACTGATACGAATTAAGAGCATCGTATAAAATACATTGCATCTATTATGGTTTTTTTTTCAACAGAAATTCGCATTTTCCTACAGTTCTGAACTACAAAATAAGAAGTTTTTTAAGAGCGAATTCCCGATTTTTTTTTCTATAACATATACAATAAATGTATGCCAAAATCGACTAGGTCATTTAATCCCTTAGAACAAATGATCGTACATTTTCTAAATTCCTCTGATAAACTTTCGTTTTGATAAATTCTATCCAAAGTTTTAATCTGAGCAAATTAATCATTGGTACGTCCAATACTCATGCACGGTAGCAGAAAACTGATTGTTTCATGATTCGACAAAAATTAATTAACTAAGCACTTATTTAAAAAAATAATAAGAACTCAACAAAAACTTTTCACCGTACCCTTTTGATTGTGCCACTAACCGTAATTTAATAAAAGAGAAAATCGTTCGACAGTTCAGCGAGGAAACTATACATTATATTAGTCCAACATTTTATTACTTTTTCTCTAATCTAACGTAGAATATGTATTGACATTTGTGTCTTTCAAAACAGTAAAAACTACGTTTCTTGTTATAAAAGAACTACTTTGTAACTTCGAATCAGTCCTACTCTAAAAGTAAAAAAAAGTAAACTAGGAAATACATTTTTCTGAAAGTTTTGCCAGGGTCGATAGTTTATCAGAAATAAACTCACTGGAACATAAGTTTTTTTTTGCTTTCGATGCATGATCAATTTGAAATATTTAAATTTAAAATGGAAAGGAAAGCATTTTCTGATTTAGTGCGACTGTTCCGAAGTTTCATTCGATCATACACAAAAGACGGTAATATGGTAATATTTCGGTTACGCGAGGATTATGCTGGTAGATATTTTTTGTCGTTAAAAACTAACGATTAATCCTTGTAAAAAGCAAATTCATATAATTTGCCCTAACCCTTTATTCTCTTCGCTGCGTTTTCAACCACACCTTCACTCTCTCTCTCTCTCGCATCATTTCCTCTCAATTCACTCACTTCCTCTCTATCCAGCAAATTTAAGAGATAAATACTATCCATACTATTCTAACGATTATCGCAGATAAAAGCGCATTATAAGAAACGGTATAAAATGGACAGGTTCGCGTTATAAACTAAAAGTTAACGTCGATCCTCTTTTTGTATCCCCTTTTCATCTTAAAAAGCCTTTTATTCTTCTTAATAATTAGTAATGTGCGTTCTTTTTGAAACGTGCCGTTATTTTCAGAAGTACATTGACTGCAAAGTAGAAGGTAAGAAATGTTTATCGAATAATGAGAAGTGTGTGCTTCTTTAGCCTTCCAACATCAGTCTTTCTTGCGTCCCGTAGCCAGCTTTTTGCGATCAGTTTTTTTTTTTCGCTTTGATCACAATTCGTCTTGCAGTTAATCGATAGAAGTTCAATCGATGGCCACCCTAGCCATCAAAAGTCCTCGCCTGGTCAGCCAAACTCTGAGGGCAAAAGATTTTTTGTTAAATAAGTAATTTTGTTTTTCATTTCCATGAATCCTTTTCAAATTCAAATTCTTTGCTTTTTGCAAGATGTAACATTTTAAACTCGCAAGCCTTCAAGAGAAACAATTTTGTAAGTGAATCACACAATATCGAAGAGTTTCAAAATTTGAAGCATTCTGAATTTAAGATTTTGAAATTGAAGCATTCATAAAATTATTTCAAATAATAAACAATATTTTTAGACGCTTCAAAAATTAATATGTTATAGTTGAGAGCCTTACCAATTTACGAATTTAACCATTATAAACAGAAGCATAAAAAAATTTAAATTATATCTAGATCATAGTTTTAAAATACAAAATTAAAACACTTCCAGCTGAAACCTTTGATTATTCGACAAAATTGAAGATTTTTGAATTTAATAATAATATAAAACATCTAAAATTTCAGCGTTCTAAATATAACAGTTTTGAAGATATTATGATTCGTAAAATTTTCAAAAATTTTTAAACGCTGTAAGTTGTATAATTTAATTAAGAGATCCTAGCGTTTCTCATAAATTTCTTTTTTTCTGTTCCGATCGAATTTGATTAATTTAGGGAAAAAATGTTCTGCGAAGTTACGGGTTTGAATTTTGATTTTTCGAAAAAATAACAATTCATTCTTTTAACCATTATAACGTTTGACTTCATTAGGATTTTAAATTTTACTTTCCAGATTCCAATGCGGCGATCTTTTAAATTACGTTGGAAAATTTCAGAAAGTATAACAACGAAATGGTGTCTATTTTTTTGAAAATATACAGAAGATATTTTCACCAAATCCCCACCTTTTTATATTTGGCAATTTTGGTAAACATTTGTTTATTTCTTGTGACCACAGAAATCTTTGAGCATAATTTCTTTTTTAAAACAATATAATTTGTAGCCAAAAATTGATTACCAGTCATAGAATTTGCTTTTTAAAAAAAAGGAAATAGCATGTACCTTTAGGAAAAATGAATGGCTTATTTTGATTATTTAACATTACTATGATACACTTGTTTTAAACAATTTCAAAACTTGTATGCATTTTACATTAAGGGTCTTTTAATGTTTTATAATCATACAACAATTTTCAAGTAGCTTAAAAGTTCCAAAGCCGAAAACTCTATAGACTTTTTAACATGGAATAATTGTTTTAACGTGAAAAATTGTCTATTCAGCTATTAAAATTTTTTTAACTGTGACTGTTAAAATTGTGCTAATCAAACTTTAAAAAAATCTTATTCTCAATGTCTTGAAAAAACATACATATAAAATAATCCGTTTTTCTGCATCAGTTTTGGCAATTTTATGACAATTTTTAAACTATTTTTAACTTGCTTACTGTATTTTTTAATTGTCACACCGTATGTTCAATTATTATAGAAAAATGTTAATAAAATAAGATAAAATCTTTATTCTCTTGAAAAATTAATTTAAAAATGTTTATTAAATGAAGTACAATTGAACAAGACAGTGAGAATAGAAAAACAACCAAAAATTAATAAAAAAGATAAAATTTAAATGCAGGAACTTTAATCATATCCGATTTTTATTTCATATATTTTTTTTATTTTTTTTACAAAATAGGTTGCTACAGTACATGCTACAGTGCGTGTTCAGATTCGAAAATTTTTTTCCCTCGTTTTTGGGCATTTTTAAAATTTCCAATGAATTTTAGAGTTTTAAAAAGTTCAAAAGGATTTCAAAGGATTTTAAATATTTTACGTCACTTATAAATATTCCAAGGAAATTTTACTAAAACAATTTGAAAGTAAGTAAAAAGCCATTCGTATTCAAAAAATTTAAAAGGTTTCATGGAATTTTTAAAACTTTCAGAGAGAAGTTTAATGATCTTTAAAAAGTGTCAAGGGATTTCAAAATATATGTTAAAAGATGTGAAATATTTTAGGGCATTTTGAATTATTTTAAGACAATTTCAAGAGATTTAAAAATTCTCAAGGAATTTCCATGCAATCGAATGATTTGAAGAAATTAAAAAAAATGGTCGTGAGGTTTTGAAAAACTTCCTAGAAATTCGGATTATATGGAACGATTTTAAATTAACTATAAGGGTTTAGGTTATTTTGCAAGATTCTAAAAAACTTTATAAAATTTTCGAGCAGTTCATTCATATAATTCATATAATTTATAATATAATTCATAATCATATAATTATAACAATATAATATATTATATATAACAACTAAAATCATATAATTTGACGTGATTTTATAATAGAAATTGTTTATAGTAAAAGAATAGTAATATTTTCAAGAAAAATCTTTGAGCATGAACATACCCAACTCCAGTTCCAATCAGTAGAGACAAGAAGTTTGTTAGGAAAACAGTGTACAAAACTTCCTTTGAAAACAGTCCTTGTTTTCCAACTTTCGCTGTTCTAATGCTGTACATTTTCCTTTTTGTGATGTTCAGGGGATGTTTGAATTTCCAGTCTCTATAAAAAGACAAACAAAATTAATGACGTAATACGCACATCAACGTCTAGTCATATTATCTTTACGCGTGAGTTCATCGATAACCCGTCAGATTGTAAACCTTGAGGACGTGCAATATTTTACGAGTTACATTAATCCGTTTTTTATGTAAAAACGCAATACACATTCATAAAAATTAATGTTTGCGTCATAAGAAAAAATTAGCATTGAATCATGAAAATATCGGTACGAATATGGACGATAAAATATCTTCTTAATCCAAGAATATCAAGTTTACTACAGTTTCTTAAAAACAATCAGGTCTATCGAAAAAAATCTTTCTTTCATTTAAAAAATTTAAATGATATTATCAGTCTTAAAAATGATCTAAGTTCAATTTATCGTTTAAAATTGGAACCAAGCACCTGAATTTTTCTCTACAAAAAAAAAACAAATTCTCATTAAAATACATAAATTTTCAACCAAGATGACCATTTTCCAGCAAAAGAGACAAATCTCAACCAAACAAGATTTTTGAGTCAAAAAAGAAAACAAATTTGCAACCGAATTCTGAACTAAAACGGATTAATTTTTAACTTTCAACTTCAACTTCTCATCGCGCACGCGGCTCGCTTAGCTCGCAAGTTTGAGCGCGCCGATGGCGCGCGGGTGTCCGTTCTCGCGCTTCGCGCTCGATAAATTATGTACCTCGCGCTACGCGCTCGGTCTTTATATATTCCACACACTTGTGAACAAACTTTTTAAACCTTAAGGTCAAAGGAACGCAAGCAATAATTTGGTGTTTGTGAATTCTCTTTTGTTAAAGCTCCTTCGGCTTTAACGAACACATTCTCATCGCGTATCTCGTCGCACTCGAATCTGTCCCTCAAATTGTATGTAATTTCCATAAATGTATATTATTACAATGAATAACATGAATTAGTATTAAAACAGGCGTAATTTTGTTATTGAAAAAATATAATTTTTGGATTTTCCATTTTTTGTATGCTGTAAAATTTTTCTTTTTTTTTGCAAGAAAAGTCAAAAAGTTGTTATTATAATCTTGTATGGCATTCAAAAATCAACATTTTTATCTTCTTGCCTTTTTTCATATCGTGCGTTATTTGGGTTAAAATCTTCCTTTTCGTGTTTTTTTTTAAATTTTGGAAATGCTATAACTCTAGTAATTTTTGGTTTTGTGAAAAAAGCCATTAGGATAAATTGTTGGTCTTTTTGAATACTATGAATATACGCACAGAGAATTTTTGAATGTTGAAAAAAGTGTCTTCAAAAACTTTTTAACTGTGCTCACTTTTTGACTTTTGATCTAAAATGGCTGGCTAACGAACTTGACCTAATCTAATAAATTAATTTTTTTCCAAAGTTATCGTGGAAACCGGCAGACATACAGACAGATTTCCAGACAGGCAGACAGACACATTCGTAAAAACCTGTTTTTCGGATTTAGGGGGTCTCAAAACGTGCATATTTGACAAAAACTGGGGGGGGGGGTCAAATTTTACACAAATCTAATACCTTCTCTGATGTGAATGTAAAAAGTTCAATTTTTAATCCGAAAATAATCATTGCCAACAAAAAAGTTTAAAATAAATATGTAGTGGAGTTTTTTAATCGAATAGATGAATTGTATACCAAAAATATGAATTTTTAAGACTAAAAGACAAATTTGTACAAAGCAGTTCAAGCTTAAACACGAAAATATGAATTTACAGAAAAAAGTCATTTTCAACCCAATAGTTGAATTTTCTATCAAAATAGTTCAATTTCTAACCAAAAAGGGTGACTGGAACAAAATTGTTCAATTTTTAACAAAATAATGATATGCTCAAACAAATACTAATATTTAAATTTAAATAAGAATTAAATTGCAACGAAAATGATTTAAATGTTGTTATTGAGCTAAATTAAATCAAATCGCAGTCAAGGTAGTTATCGTGCCAAAAACCAGGTTTCTGGAAAAAAATTATATATTTAAGAATTGAAATGATATTATCAGTCAGGTCTTATTAAAAAAAATCTTATACTTTTAAATATCTGTTAAAATAATTTGATAATTTCATACGAATTGGCAAAAATGTTACAAAATTCAAAAAGTTAGTTTCAAACCTTTTGGAAACCTTTCGAAGTTCTCTTAAAACTTATTGCATTTCTTTATAAAATTTTACAATCTTGAATAATTGCAAAGAATATTTTGTATATACGTACAGAGAATTTTTGAATTTTGAAAAAAGTGGTCTCAAAAATGTCCAAAATGCGCTAACTTTTGGATTTTGTATTCAAAATAGCATACAGACAGACACAATCGTAAAAACTTGATTTTCGGATTCAGGGGTTCTCAAAACGTGGAAATTCATAAAAACTGGGGGGGAGGGGTCAAATTTTACACAAATCTAATACCTTCTCTGATAAGAATGTAAAAAGATAAATTTTTAATCCGAAAATGATCATTGCGAACAAAAAAGTTCAAAATAAATATGTAGTGGAGTTTTTTAATTTTTTAAAAAGTTACTTTCAAACCTTTTGAAAACCTTTTGAAAACCTTTCGAAATTCACTTAAAACTTATTGGATTTCTTTATAAAATTTTGCAATCTTGAAAAATTGCAAAATCTTGTTCGGAAATCTTCTGCATTTTTTTCAAAATTTTAGAAAAACATTTGAAATCTTTTCAAATATTTTTAAACATTTTCTTTAATTTAATTTTTTTCATTACTTTAAATTTATCCGGGAATCTTAAAAACTCAATTACTTATCTTAAAATCATCAAAATGCTTCAAATTTTATTTAAAAATCTTCAAAAATCTACATTTTGTTTATAATTTGTCGCTACCGGTAAGTTTTTATTCGCGGGTACGGACAATTTTTTGATTATTATATACAGTCTATAAAAGTTTAATAATTATAGTCTGGTAGCAAAATGTTGAGAACAGAATTATTTCACAATATTTTAACTTTTGCTAGACGAAATTGATGGCGCAGTTATGAATGGAATCCTTTGTAATTTTTAAACCAATTTATATATTCTTTTTTAGACATACATTTTTCGATCTAAAATTCCTTATGTAGACATGGCGATTTGCGAAATTCTAAAAAAATTAAAAGAAATTAAAACAGCGACCTGAAGTTCTATTCACGCAGTATACAACCAATCACATAGTCAACAGCAATGAGTGCGATATTTTCGAGAATTTCGTTCCACCTATTCTTTTTTTTAGATAAGAAAGGATCTAAAATATTTAATGTCTTCTTTTACTTACTTCAACTATTTAATAAAGTTTAATTTTTCTTACTTTGGTGGCATTTGATCTGGCCTGGAACTCCATTCGTACATCCACTCGTTATTTTTTTCCAACAATTCACCATCCTGAAACAAAGTAAAATACAGCCATTAGTGGTTAATTAATCAGGTCACAGGAAACTGCCACAATCTAAAGATTATTTCGTTTAAAAGGAAACTTCATCTATTCGACAAGTTTCCTTTTGGAAAGTCCGGCGTTTTGTAACGATATGACGTGATTACACATTCACGTGTTAAATAATTGCAAAATTGCATTTTATTAAAGTAGATTATAAAAAAATTGCTACATGGTTTTTAAAATATTTTCCATTTTAAACTTCTTGAGTTTCATATACAATTTTATCACACGATTTCTCAATATAAATCTCTATTTGTTTGAAACGCAGTATTATTATTTTTAAATAATTTATCTGACCAATCGAGATCTGATTATAATCTCAATGGGGCCAATTTAAAATTTTTCATCGATAAGTATTCTGACACGAATGGAAAATTAATTCGAATATATAGTTGTCTCTTAGTTGCAAAATTCACTGAATTTTGCTGAAAAATTTTTCATTTTCCGTGAGACCTGTACTTGTTTGCTGGTATAAAAACAACTTTAAATGAAGTATTTAAATTTTTTTAATATTATTGCAACTTACAGGTATTGCATTTTGAAAAATAGATGAATTTTCAATAAAATAGTTGATTTTTAAGAAAATAGTTAAATTTGTAACCACATATAAACTTTTCCATTTTCTTTTTTAAATCTAACTTTATTAAGGTTCCACGTTTATTTAATTAACAGTATTTAAATGATTTTTCATTTCCTAAGTTTATAAAATTATATTAAGAGGGGGGGGGGGGCTCATGAAATACTTTACGGGAGGGGTGCGGGGGTCAGAAAAACATCTGTTTAATTTGTAGATTAATCCAAAACTTTAACGTCACTTTATCTAAAACTCCCTTACTACTATTTTTTTATTAATACCATACAGCGGGGTAAAGTCGCGCTACTAATTAAAGCAATCGAGAATCTTTTCTTTTTTGTCTCAGATAATTTTATATTTTTTTAATATAAATTAATATAAATTAAATGAGACACTTTATCCTACATGAGCGACTTCACCCCGTTTTACGATAAATTATATTGTATTGCAAAAAAAATGCAAGAGCATCAAAGAGAATTGAGTCAGCTGATATCTCTTATCACCAATTTGCAATTAACCGTAGTTATCGTCCGGAAAATTTTGTCAATAAACAACCGCGTTCACAATGATATTTGGGTAAAGGCGAAATGCGCAGATTTCTCTCTTCATATTGATAACTTCTAAATGCAGGAAAATGATAAGATTTATAATGGTCGTAGAATTTAATGAAGGTTTTGCGACCTGACATTTTTACGGAATCATAAAAAATTTCTCCATTTTTCGTTCCACAATGGGAAGAGGATTGATTGTTCCTCGGATAAGAAACTCACGTCCTACAAGAAAGGAGCCTCTTATCATCAATAGCTATTGACACATTCCAATTGCTAGAAAAGAAGGGACGTATCTTCTTCATTTTCCGATTTTTCAACAGTCAGCTTATTCAATCACTTAGTCCATCTAATACCTATTCAATCTCGTTTAAAGCAAATTGGCCATTTCTTGGATCAGGTTGATTACTCATTAATTATTCATAGGATAGGCCAAATTCTCTTAAAGAGAAGAACTAGGGTTATTTATCACGAAAAAATGCGAAAACATTTTTTTTTTTAATAAAAGAAATATAAATACAATATTGAGTTCAATATAAAACACTTTATATTACTAGGAAATTAGGTCGAATAATATAGCATTTTCAAGAAAATAGTTGAATTTTCAACATAAAAAATGTCTACCAAAATATGTGAATTTCCAACCCAAAAGGACGAATTTTCGACAAGAAAAAACTGTTTTTCAACCTAACAGTTGCATTGACTACCAAATAGTTTAACTTTCCTAGCAATGAGACGAAATCTAAAAAGGTATTTTTTAAACCAAAAATTGAATCATAAAATTTTAATTCAAACAAATTAATTTGCATCCAAAAGTACTGATTTTACACCAGTTGAATTTAACCAAGAAATAAAAAAAAAAGAATAATTTTCTAACTAAAAATACGAATTTTTAACAAAATACGTGAATTTTCTGCTCAAAAATTCAATTTAGACTTATCAACGATAACTTATTCAACTTATCAACGAGTAGAATAGTTTAATTTTCAAATAAAAAAATTAAATTTGAGCAAAAAAATGATTTAAAAAAAATTAAATACTCAACCAAAGAGGTGAATCTACAAAAAAATTATTTTTTAACAAAGTGGTTCGACTTTCAACTAAGTAGTTGCATTTTGAAACTGCCAAATAGCATATTTTTCTATTAAATTGTTGAATTATAAAATCAAAAAGACGAATTTTCTAAAAAAAATACTGTTAAATTTTAATTTAAACAAATTAATTTTCATCAAAAAGTACTGATTTTACACCAGTTGAATTTAACCAAGAAATAAAAAATAAAAAAATAATTTTCTAACTAAAAATACAAATTTTTAACAAAATACGTGAATTTTCTTATCAACGAGTAGAATAGTTTAATTTTCAAATAAAAAAATTTAATTTGAGCAAAAAAATGATTTAAAAAAAATTAAATGCTCAACCAAAGAGATAAATCTACAAAAAATTTATTTTGTAACAAAGTGGTTCAACCTTCAACTAAGTAGTTGCATTATCAAACTACCAAAAAGCATAATTTTCTATTAAATTGTTGAATTATCGAGCCAAAAAGACAAATTTTCTATGAAAAAAAACTTTTAAATTTTCAATCCGAACTTATAAATTTTCGACTAAAATGATTAATCTTTAACAACAATAAAAATAATTAAAACATAAGTGTAGCTGTAAAGCTAGTTGTTAATTTTTCAACCAAAGTAGATTTAGATTTAAAAAAAAAGTGAATTTAATTTTTAAAAATACCAATCTTCAACAAAATACGCGATTTTTCTACCAAATAATTGAATTGCGAAATTTTGCCAAAGATAATTTTTTTAACTTACGTAACTTATCAACGAATGAAATACTTAAATTTTCAGATAACAAATTCATTTTTAGTCAAAAAAAATACATTTTCAACCAAAGGAATCTAAAGAAATAATTTATTTTTAACAATATGATTCAATGTTTAATGAAGTAATTGCATTTTCAAAGCCCAAAAATATGGTATTTCATAAAAAAATCATGTTTTACCAAATTGTCTTTTTTCAAAAAAATAGTTTAATTTTTAACCAAATAGTCTAATTTTCAGCCAAAGAGTATGACTTTCTTCCAAATTTTTGGATTTTCAAACAGAAAGAAGAATTTTCTATAAAACAGTTCAATGTTTAATCCGAAATTATACATAAAATTAGTTTAAATGTAAAACTAGTAGTAGATTTTTCACCCATAAAAGATTTTATTACAAAAAAAGTTGAATTTAAAAAAAAAATTAACAGTGTACTTAAATTCTCAACCAGAACAAATTAATCTTTGACAAAATAGTTTCAAAACTCACCCATTTTGGTTAAAAATTCAAATAAGATTATTTTTCTACTCAAAAACATTAATTTCAACACTATGGTTAAATTTTCAACTAAAATGATAAATGTTCACAAAAAGAAAAAAAGAATTTTAAACAAAAGAGTTCAAGATTTAACCCAAAAGTTGATTTTTAACCAAGAAAATTAATGTTATAAAAATCGATTAGTTAAATTTTCAACCAAACAGATAAACCTTCAAACCAAAAATAGTTTGATTTACTTATTGGGTTCTATGAATTCAGTACGCGTTTGGACAAAGAATCAAGAAAAAAACAGGAAATTTCTTAAAAACCGAGAAAAAAGAATTCTTTAAAAAGAGGGAAAAAAGATGTTATCAAACGTAGTTTTTGATGCGACCACCTCCCCTCCCCAAATTTGTAACATAGTTTATGGGCAGATTTTCATTTATAGTGTACCGGAATTTCAAAAGGAAAAAAAACGGGGAATTAAAATTTTAAAAAATTCAATTGATATCAGTAAAATTAAATGAATTTACAGACATTTTATATAAATGAGAAGAATTTGATGCATATAACAAAAATTCTTTTGAAAACCTGAAGTGAATTGAAAACAATTTCAACATATGAAAGAAATGATTAAATTTCAAGTTTAAAATAAGTTTAGAAAAATTGAACGATAATATTTAAAATAATTTCATTAAATGCTTGAGAATTAAATACAAGTTGAAAAGACTCCAAGATGAATTAAGCAAAAACTAAATAACTAAAGTCCGATAAATTGAGTGCATTTTTAAGAATTTAATTGATTTAAACAAATTCAAGAAAATTCAAAGGAATACACGGTAATTTCAATTTCATTCAAATGAATTGCAAAAATATTTGAAAATATCTTCCAATCTTTGAAATCCTACAAAATCGCTCAATTTTTGTGAATAAGTTCTATAAAAACCCGTTAAAATATTATAATATCTCGTGAAATTCTATGACACCTGAATTTTTCTCAACATTTCTTGGAATTTATAAAAATACCCTTAATATTTGAAGCTTTTTCGAAATTATTTAAAGATCTTGAAAATTCCTTGAAGTTTTTTAAACGGATGTATCGACACGTAACGAAAAAATCGAACTGTTTGTACCGAAACTTCTGTAAAAATAGCCGCTTTTCCAGCTCCCCCTATTCGTACCGGAAAAATCCGGCGTGCCGTAATTACGATATACATATAGAATCTTAAAATACTCTAAAATACTTTCAAAGAATTCAAAAAATTTATAAGTCCCAATTATTATTGATAGTTACTTAAAGTATTTCTTACAGTAATTCCCTGACTTTGGCCATTTTTCTTCTGAAAATCCCGGACTTTTTCCTGATTCCCAGGTTTCCCTGACTTACGCCCTCCTTGAAGAATAATCCATACTGTTAACTAATTTCAAAAGTAGGAGACTAAAAGTTTAATTAACTTTTTAAACTTTATGCCTTAAATAAGAAAACTATATCAATTGTTAATTTAGCTTAGATTGTAGGTGAAAGCTGAAACTTTTCTTCAATCCTCGTCCTGAATAGCTCATTTTATTTTTGAGAAGATTCCGTTTAACTTTATTTCGTTGGTTTTTATTTAAAGAATTCCATTTAAAAAACAAACCTACAGTTATAAAGTTATATGAAGATAAAGTACAATTTCCTTTCGCAATGAACTTGTAATTGCGAATTATGTATCAACATAAAGAATCTGAAGTTTTTAAATTATGATTGCATAATTTACAATTGTAATTTGATTCTAATGAAACTTATCGGCAGTCAAGCGAAATAAGCCAACCTGAAGAAAATGAAAGGTGAATGAACTCTTAAAATATATTTATAAACTAAGTTTATCTAGGTGCACCGAATGTTGCTCAATTTTTTGGCGTTCCTCGACACATCGTAAAAACAGTCAAGTTATAGTCTCTCATTTAAATTGTTAATAAATGATTAATTTTAAATCAACCAAAGAACAATAATAAGGAAGAAACTGTCTTAACTCATTGAATCAATAAAGTAGTATTGCCCTTATGGAAAATTTTTAAGATAAATGATAAAATTGAAAATTCTTTGCGATAGTTTTTCAACAACACACTCATGCTAGCGATAAACAAAGAACATTGGAGGTTCTTATCGTGCATGACTAATGTTAAGAGAAAAAAAAATTATCAAGGTGATCCTGTGATCGAAACGAGATCATCTCTGACTATCAAAAATATAGGGCATTACCATTTTTTTTTAAATTGTTTTCGAGGAACTAAAAGTTTAGAATTAAAAAAAATGCAAGTATTCAAGACAATACATTAAAAATCCTTGCAAAGTTATTGACGTAGATATGAGAAATAAGTGTGGAATTTCAGCAACCAGTAAAACAAATTTTATTATATTAACAGTAGTTTTTTTTTCAATAAATATAATCTTACGCCAGTGCACTTTCTCTCCTTAGTAAAAAATCTGTATCAATACACTTCTTATCACTGAGTTTCAATTATTCTCATGTAAGAGCTTTGTGCAATGCAATAGACGTAAGTACTGACGTAATTTTTTATTCACATTCTTCTGCAGTTTTTTTATTGAAAACACTACTTTTCATTAACATACATCTGCTAAATCTATTTTGTAAGCAACATAAGTATTAGAATATGGTTTGCTACCTAGCTGTAATTGTTACTTTTACCCGAAAAAATTGCAATAATTATCTGTATTTATACAATGCGAGCTGCAATGACAATTATTAAAAACAAAATTGAACATTTTAGGAATAAAATTTTGATGTAGTGACGTAAATCGATAGTTATCTGGTCTACGAGCAAATTATAAGTACAAATTTTTATATTCCCACTCCTAATCCATGCTCAAGAAATATAAAATTGATTGAAATAATAATAAGAAGGAAAATTAAGGTCGAAAAGCACTAATATAACATGAAGTTGTTGAAAAATGTGAATAACTTTTGAAGAATACGTAGTACAATTAGAAGGTTAAGCCTCTGTGTAGTCCTAAAGATAACTGGATATTATAATTAAAGAATTTTTTCTACCTGTCAATTCAGAACATCTCTGACCTAACTTATATTCTGAAACTTTTGAACAAATCAGAGAGCAAATTCTTTTGAATTTTGCTGTCTACTTAAGGCGTTCTGATTTTGATAAATTGCTTAAAACCTACAGCTTACAATTTTTCCCACATAAATTTGTTTCCGGGTATACAACCCTATTTGACAGTGAGGAGGATGCCCTTTTATATATCTCTAACTTGATGGCCCAGATTAGCCTCTTTGGTTTCACCCGAGGTTCTATAATCAATTGGTCATGGAATGTTCAGATTTATTTTCGTCTCCACCAGGATCTATCCTATTTGCAACCCTTAGAGTGAGGGAGGATCTCTATTATCTCCTTATCATTTGCCCAGCCTTTTCAGATTTTAGGGCTCAAATCTTTCAGCATCCTGCGGGCATCTTATATCTGCCTAACTTGCGATATTTTTTATAAGAATTTTACATATTAGATCATTTATTTTAGAATCCTAGTATATAATTTATATTAGCTTAAGGGCTCTTGCCTACTCTTTACGAATAAGATCAGCGAAGGATATATTTATTATTTTGTCCCCGATCTTATTTTGTACATGATCCGTATGTGTTTTCTTCTAATTTTTAATAGATTCTTAGCATCAAAACCAAATATTTCCAATAATAAAAACGGAAACTATGATTTTTGTTCGAAAATGCCAACTTTTGGCACTTTTATACACGAACATAACCTTAAGTTATTGCAAAATTGTAAATGTCACTTGAAATCTACTAACTTATTATTAAATATATAAATATATAACTTAACCAAAAATTGTACAGAATAATTATAAATACTATTTGATATCTATGATTCGTGTTTAAAAAAAAATTATGAAAAATTAAAATCTAATGAATTGTTATTAAAAATATGAATTTCGGGTAGAAACGCTAAAAAACCAAAAAACGTAAATTGTTGAAAATATTTTGATCTTCAATTCTAACACAAATCTAATAATTTGGTATTAAAAGTACCTATTTCCGGTGTAACATAACGTAACAAGCGCACGTAATCTAAAATTTTTGATTGTTGTTGATTGTGCAAATTTAGTCTTTGGATTCTTGATTTTATTTTCAGGAAATTCTGTTCATTAACTTTAATCTCATTTAGGATTCTTCTATTTTAACTCAAAATATTTCAGATTTTACATTAAAACTAGTTGAAAAAAATACTAATGTCCAGCAAAAATCACCAACATAAAATATGTATAATGTTTTCAACAATGTATTGAGATATTTTGTAATTTTTAATTTAACCTCACAAGAGTATTTATAACAAGCAAAAATGTTTCTCAATTCGAAAATTTTTCTATGATTTTTCATAAGAGTTAATTCCCAAAATTGCAAATTAAAGATATAAAAAACTGCAAGTAATTAAAAGCCAATCAGTTCTGCCACAACAATGATTGCTAGATATTCGAAACATATTTTTAGATTATTAATATCACAGCTACACACAAAAAATCCTTTTCCGGGTCAGAGGGTCAGACCATGTTTACTGTACTCGCAAAGAGATTTTTTTTGTGTGGCTGTGTATTTTTAGAGCCTTTTTTTTAGAATGTATAAAAAATTGGTTTTAAGTCAATTATCTATAAATCTATGCATACTTTTCTAACAAGTCTGAATCCTTTTTATTTATCTCTTTCTAATTCAGGTTTACGAACACTTGCTCAATGTCACGTTAATTTGAGTATCCGACGAAGTGCCATGTCTTGACTATTTTTGCACCACCAATATCAGCGCGCATTTCAATCAAAGAATATCAACTTGAACTAACAAAGTCATCGAAACAAACCTCATGTCTCTTGGCACGCTGGTTTTGGCAACGGCAAATAATCGTTTTAAAAGAAGTTGGTCGTAGATTATTGAACCCTCGTCTGATAATATTTTTAGACATACCAGACACTACGATTTAAAGAGGCAAATAGTTTAATTTTATGGAAAGTTCCTCTATTGAAACGGTTTTATCACACAGAAAAAAAATGTATAGCTAAACCAACGAACAAAAATCTTTAAAAGAGGGATTTGCAGCATAATGTATTTCGACTATTATTATTATAAATAAATTACATTTTAAATCGTTAGAACAAAGATATTACATAGTTGAAATCAAAATTTTGGAGGTCTGAATATAACACTAATTAAGTAGGTATAATTTTGACAGAGGTTTGATGTTTATATTAGATTGTACGGTTTATTTTAAAATCATAAAGATTAATACGGCCTAATTGAAACTCAAATAAGTAGAATTAATAGCAGAATTTTTCTCAACTTTATGTATTTTTTTTAACTTATATTCAATTATATAAGCAATGTGAGTATATAAAATTTAATTAGTCAGGGATACAGTGGGCTGTTTTAAAAACAAACATTATTTCCTTCGAATATCTTTTAGTTTTGTTGATTTAATTTTTCAGCATTTTTCTGTTTAAACTATAAATTATTTTCCGGGTTGCAGAATCAATATTTTTATACTTTATTGTAAGGAAAATCCCACTTGATTGTTAACAGCAAAATCCGAGCATTTTTCCCTTTTCTCGAATGATAACAAATCTTGCATGCTCTTAATGAAAATAATTTCTTTCTTAATAGGGTCATCCAAACCACATTTTTTCTGCATTTGTCGTTTAAATACACAGAATTTCAGGGCACCTAACTTTGAAGAAATTTGAATTCAAAATTGCCCAGAAATTTATCAAATTAAAAAAATACCAGTTGTCCAAGGCTCACAGATAAAGTCTTATTTTAGGTGCTCTGTTTTATAAAACAAGTATTTCTTGAAAGAATTTGTGTGTGTGTATTTATTGACATTAAAAAACTTAAAAGTCTCTTAATTGAAAATAATTCGTTTGAAATTAGATTGGAATTTTTCATGTGATCGAAGAAAGCTGAAATTTCAACGCCTACAAACTCTTCTATTTTAAATAGTATTGTATCTTTCTAAGTTAAATAATGCGGAGATTTCAGGAAGATATAAAAAGCACTAGAGAACATTATTTTGTCGTCCTAAATTTTTTAAATTAGAAAGAAAATTATTTTTGAACAATTTATTTGTAATTCTCAAAATTTTAGGCCTCTATTAACTTTCCAAAATCAACTCGATATCTTATTTCATGTCGAGATGAATTTTTCAACAACAAAAAACAATCCGGTAAGGTAAGCCTTTAAGTTTATCATTTAAAAATCAGAGAACTTCTATCATTCTTTAACTTTCTAATTTATCATTTCAATACAAATTCATTATATTCGATTAAACTAAGTAACTTTCAATTTATTAAAATGATTAAAATTAATTAAAGTTATATTAAACCCATGGCTAGGATGGGCCAAAATGGGATGAGTTTTTCCAGCATTTCTATCATATTAGGATAGGTTTTTTAAAATTGAAATATTTTAATATAAAAAAACTGCTGAAAAATCATTGTTAATGTAAACACTATTTAGTCTTCCAAAAATAGCTGACATTCCCCAGTAGTTAACAAACAAAAATGCTCGAAAAATGTACCTCTAACTCGAAAAAATAAACAAAAAACAGTGTCAACGATTTTTTATGATCTACAAATATTTGCCCTTTTTCTTTAAACTGCACCCTATCATTTTTTCTACTTTTACTCTCGCTTATTACTATCACAGATGAGATAGTCTTTCTAAATTAAGAATTGATGATCGAACACTACATAGCGTGACCTAGAACGAGCTTCTGATTGGTCAGAGAATAACTACGACGCGTCTTCTAAGCGTCATACTCACTCGATTACGTAGTGTAAACATTGTAGCGGATTCCCCAATGACTGAATAAACTTTCAAATTTCCCTAGATAGCAGGCATGAAATTTAGAAAAAAAGTCCACAAAACATGAATAAAAATTTTAAAGATAATGAAAAAAAACATGAACAGAACACTGACATGAGTAAATAAAATAATAACTTGTTAATGAATATAGAATATATATTTTTATTGATTTTCATCTATTCTTTTTACAATTAAAATCGACTTTAAATTAAAACAATCTTTTTAAACTTTAGTTATTTACATTGAAGAATGCCAAACCCGGGTTAAAAATATTTCTTACTTCTGTTAAACTTGTCAACTAAAATTATTTTCAAATGAGAGAAGTTTATAATTGATATCAATTTTCAACTTCAGGATCGTTTATTTTGAACACTAAGCTTGCAAATTGAGACTGTAGGTATAAAGTTAATATGAAATGGTTCGTTTTTTAATATTTGAATTTGAATTTAATCAACTTTAAAAAAAAGATTTTTAAAGAATTTAAAACAAATATCAGATTTCCGACAAACTTTAACTTAAACTTATTATAATATTTAATGGTGCTCATTTACCCCAGATACTCTCCTCTCTTTATAGAGGAAAAAATTAACGATTCTTTTAAATAACAGAAAAACTATTGCTGTAAAAACATTTTTTAACAAATGTTCTAGCAAAATTGTTGTCTTTTACCTTCCCAAGAAATACTTAAAACTTTATGTTTTGTAATGTAACAATACAGTCACAAAAAATAAAACACTGGAAAGGGCGACTAGACACTAATTTCATGTATTCAATGCTTCCTTTTAAAAATTGCTAATCTCCATTTAACGCACATTCAATGCATATTGGAAATATAATCATTAAAAATAATACTATATTTAATTTTAGTTGCAAAAATAACTTTTAAAATAAGCAAGATTGCAAAAAGAACCTTTTAAATTTTTGTATCAACTTTAAATTATGTTAAGTCAGTTTAGTCCGTTTAGTCAATTTTGAAAAATTACGTGGTGAAAATAATCCCTCCAAATTTCATCAATTTAGCTGCAACCATCTTCAACTTATCTATATTTCACAAAAAAGTGTGACATCCGCAAACCCACACATACGACAACTGCATAGAATATTGTAGAAGACGCTTTTTAATTGAAGAATTTTCAATTAAACGGATTTTAAATAGTTCGACCTCATTACCATTACAAAACCTCCTCTATGAGGAAGCAAAAGATTCCAAACGAATTTAAAAAGTGTCAAAGATTTCAAAGATTTTACAAATATTTCAATGATTTCACAAAGATTTGCAGAAATATTTTTAGGATTCCAAAAGATGTCAAAAGATTTAGCAAATATTTCAAATGATATCAATGATTTGCCACTCGAAGTTCTGACTCAGCCACTCTCTATATCCAAGTCTAGATGTTTACACATCAAAAAATGTTTTCCTATTTTAAATCATAAAGAGTGAATTCTCATGTTGCATCTACACGTGTGAATTCTCATGTTGCATCTACACGTGCAGAAGGTACACGTGCGCTTATTTGGACAACATTTATGTATTTATACAACAATATTATAGACAAAGTTGATGCTCAACTTTTCTAATGACACTGAGATATACTAACACCCATTAGTGAACCAGATACCTCATATGAGATGACACGATGCTACTTTTTTCAACAATTCAATTAATGCAAAAGTGATACTAATAATAACTAAACGTTTCTTCTTGCCAGATTTATTTCACGTGCAGAGAAAACTGTAGAGAAACCCGGACATTTTTTTGCAGAGTTAGCATTATTACTCATCCGCATATTTTATGCTAACAATAAGGTTTCGCATTCTTGTAAAAAGAAGTTGGTGAAATGCGCTATTGTGAATGTTTACTAATTTCATTTATTGTTTTTAAAGAACATGCAAGAAGCCAGCATTTAAAAAATTTAAAAGAAAAATATTTTTAATTTCACAGTTTCTTCCCGGTTTGCAACAATTTTTCACGGTCAATAAAATTAAAAACTTCGAATTCTTTTCGCAGAAAATGTTCTTATTTGAAATAATCAAAACTGTATTACAAATTAAATCACTCAATATGCAATCCGTTTGAATTTGAAAATTTTAAAATTGTAGCTTCAAAATTTTGTTATTCAAACGCTCTATAACTTATACGTATAAAAATGAAACTTTTCAATTCCACAATTTCCTTTTAATTTTCTTTGACAATGTTGATGTTCATTATTGGCTTTAGTGTCAGGTAAATGATTTAAATTAAATTATATCAATCTGCAGAAATTTAAATTTAAAGTTTTATAAACTGAACAGTTAAACATTTTCAATGCTCTAAATTGACAAATAAATTCATATATTTGTAAAAGTTCAAAATTATATCATCTTAAACAATTTCAAGATAGAAACATTAAAAAATGATCAACAAATATAGACTTATTTTAAATGACAAGTTAAATATTTTTATTTTATGTAGTTTCAAATTAATGATGGTTCAATTGTTATTTATATATCAAAATTTAACACTTTCAGTGACAAATTAAAATTTTGCATGGAACACAACCCTGCACATTTAAATTTACAATGCAGATATTTCTCTTGCATAATATGTTTGTACTCAACGACCAAGAAATAATAAAAACCAAGTGTCAAGTAAACAGGTATCGCTTCTTCAAATTATTAGATAAAATGATAAGGATATGGAAATATCCTGCAGTTTATATTTATCAGAAAAGCTTTAAGAACTTTTTGTCCATTCACAATTAAATATTCTTTTCCCAATTTTTTTTTTCAATACACATTTTTGTGATGATAATAAATTTAAATATTTTATTTTTGACCTCACGCATAAATATAACATTCTAAATCATACAACCCAGATAAGTTAATATTTGCGGAGAGAAAACTCTGAAGGCATCAGTCCTGAATCATCATCTCGCATAATCCTATACAAAATCTAACATTAAAACAAATCCCTAATATTTTCTTAAATCAATAAATATTTTATTTAATATTTTATTTATTAGTGCCTTTCGATGTACCAGTAAGTTGAATTCTTACACCTATACTTGTATCCTGATGCTGATACTGGAAAGAGCTACCTACTATGTACTTATTTTTTTATGTTACCGAAAACAGGTTTTCCTATGCCAAACAAAACTTAGAAGAAATAAGAAGACCGAGCCATAATCCGGATCGCAAAGACGAGTCGGTTTTGTAACAGCAAGTCTGCCCGAGAAAGTAGAAGTCGATAAAAATATTTTCGAAAGAGTGTCAATAACAACACATCTTATAAAATGCAAATGTATATAAATTTAAACGTGAGTTTAAAAGCGAAAATTCAGCCAGTTTCTTCTTAAAAAAAGAAAGAAATTAAGTGGCTCGACATTTTTTAAACAATTATATAGTCCAGAAGATTTTCTAATTCGCTTACTAGTTGAAATTATTAGGACAGATTACAAATTACAGATTTAGAAATATGGATCTATTTTTTAGATACTTAAAGAATTAAATAAGTAAAACTTATAGACTTGTGCCAGAAAATTTTTAAACCATATAAACTTTAGGGATATACTTTTATTTACGTATTTGGATTTTTAACACTCCTTGGGACTAAAATGCATGTCTGCTCTGAATTGAAATTTTTTACTGATGGACAATTTTAGTTTCTATCAAATAATATCAGCAAAGGAATTTCAATCCAATTGCGAACAGAAATTTTAAATAAGACCTTTTTAAATAATTCAAGAAACTAAAAATTGATACAAAATTAGAATTTCAGAACCTGCTCAGATTTTCAGGGTTTCCAGACACAATTTCTATATTTTGAGATAAAAATTTGGTAAACTTACTCATATTTTGACCTATTATTGCAATATCAATTATTCTACTAATTTCAAAAGTTACAGGTCTGTCCAACTAGTTTTTCGTTTCGCTAAAATCTTCAATAAATTTCCTTAAATATTCACTGGTCAAAATTTTGGAATACAAGTTTAAATTTAAAATAATATCACACTTAAACACAGACATTTATAAAAAGCTGAAATTTAAGCGATTTAAAATTTTTAAATGTCGGTTGCTTCAGTTTCTTAAGTTCTTTCAAATTCAGACGTGTTTTCATTTTGGTAGTTGCGATTTCGAATATTTTTAAATATTTAAAAACAAAAGGGATCGATTTAAAAAAAACCTACTAATTACATTTTATGACATTTTCGAAATTCTAATGAAACTAAAAAGAAATCTAAATAGCAATTTTTTGTTTTAAATACATTCAAATAGTTCATCTATTTTACGTCAAACTGAATTTGTTTAAACTTTAACTCGAAAGAATTAGAAGTACCTAATAAATAAATTTAATAAAGAGAGGATTCCTACTTTCATATGATAAAGTAAGCAGACGTTTGCTTTCTAAACAATAAATTATAAGTGGCAGAATTTATGGGCCATTGTCCGGAGGTAGAGAATATTCCAGAATCAGACTTACAACGAGAATAATTTTCCCTAACCGGCTTAAGTATTTTTTGTTTTGTTTTAATTTTTGTACCATGTCCCTAAGATTTCGAATCGAAATATATAGCATTTTCAACAAAGTACTGTAATCTAAAAAAAAATTAATTTTCTACCAAAGAATACGTATTTTTAACCCAAAAAGACGAATCTTCAGCATAAGAAGATTTGTTTTGTTTTCAAACAAAAAGATTTTTCAGTCAAAAAAATTTAAGTAAATTTTACAATTTTCAAGCCAAAGGGAGAAATTTACAAAAACAAAAATTAATTTATAATCCGAAAATATAAATTTTGAACAAAAAAGTTACTTTTTCTCCAAGTAATAAAAATGTCCATCAAATTATTTGAATTTTTAAACCAAAAAAGAATATTTAATCCAAAGGATTAATTTTGTACTGAAAAGACAAATTTGCAGCAAAATAATAAATATAAATAGTTAAATTTACAACCATAAACGGAACAGTTAAATTTTAAGTTATGAGAATTAATTCTGAAACATAAAAAATAAAATTTTAAAACATAGTTAAATTTTAAACAATAGAAATAATATTAAACCACAAAGTTGCATTCACAACCAAATAGTTCAACTATTAGGCAAAAGAGACGAAATTTTGAACAACTTTTGAATTTTTAATATTTAACCCTACACTTTAATTTTCCACCTACAAGGTGATTGTTAAAATAAACCAAAAATTTCAATGAAGAAAGATTTTTCAGTCAAGGAACAGAAAACTGCAGACAAATTATTTAGTTTTCAAACCAAAAATACCAATCTTCTACCACATAGTAGAATTTTCTACCAAAATAGTTGAATTTTCAACCCAAAAAGATCATCCTCAATCAATAAGACTAATTTCGTACCAAAATAGACAAATTTTCGAAAAAAAAAAGGAAAAAGTTGAACTTTAAGTTGTGAATATTGATCTTCTGCATTAAAGGAAGACAGTTTAGTTTTCAAACTAAGAAGTCTAATGTTTTAGAAAACTTTTAAACCCGAAAAGATGAATTTTCAACAAAAAGTGTATTTTTAAACAAGAAAGATTAATTTTCAACCAAGTAGTTGAATTTCTAACGACAATAAAAATCCTTTTCAACCAAATAGCTGAACTTAAAAGCAAAAGATATATTTGTCAATAAAAAGAAACGAATTTTAAACATACGATTTGCATTTTCTATCCGAAAATATAAATTTTTTACAAATAGTTGTATTTTCAATCAATAAGATTAATTTGGTACTAAAAAGACGAATTCGCGACAAAAAAATTAAATTTGTAATCAAATAGTATAATGTTTAACCAAAAGAGATGAATTCTGAACCATACAACATATAAAGGGACGAATTTGTTCTGTCCAAAAAATAATAAAAACTTGAAATGAACGTAATTTAATTTAATTTATTAATAATTA
>JAAAKG020073222.1:0-17193 GCA_010014905.2 Druon quercuslanigerum
AAAAAATATATAATATAATATGAAATATAAGACCAAATAATTCTGATGGGCGCAGAATGTACCTTGTCTATGTGATATGACGGTTACCAAATAATGTAAGTTTATTGCCAGTCATAGTCAACACTGATGCGTTTGGAAAATTTAAAAACCGCCTTTTTTAAATAAAACTTTTATGTGTGAACTATATCATGATCTTCTAACATCCTTCTCCCAAATCTTTGGATTCCTCCGAGTAAAAAACCTCAAATATATGTTGTGTATGTGGCACATACGCGCGATCAACCATGTCGAGCTGGAGGTGCGAGTAACGAAAGGTTAATTATAAAAATAAGACAGTGAAACTACGTCTGAATAATACAAGTTACAATAAACTTTATCTAACCAAATTTGTCGTCTAAATTAGAACTTGAATTGTAAAAGATAATATTAAAAATAAATAAACTTTTTTCAATTATAAAAAAAAATAAATTGAAATACGTATGTTTTAATACTAATTCATATTATAAATTAGGATAATATAAATTTATTAAGATGGTATATAATTTTTATGGTGACTGAAGATAAAATTAAATGAAAAGTTCGCAGTTTGGACAAAATCCAGTGCAAAACCCTAGGCACATGATGAGAATGTTTTCATTCAAGCCGAAGGAGCTTTAACGAAAGAGAACTCAAAATCACCAAATTACAGTTGTCGATGATTTTACATTTAGTTTTAAATGGTCTGTGTACGTATACATTCGCGGGAAGTACATAGACCAAAAGCGCAGTGCGAGGTAAATACTTCATTGAGCCTGAAGCGCTGTAACTAAAAGTGACGCTCCCAAGGCACGCACAATCTTCCGAATGAAGCAAGCCGCGCCCGCAGAGAATTTTCACAAAACAAAACAAAATTGACTTCTAAAAATGCAGGAACGCTGTTATTGCGCCTTACTATTCCATTTTATAAAACCATTAATAATTGATATATTGTATCAAATTGATTTATTACTTCAGATATTTTTCTCGTTATATTTAGTTTTATAACCTCAATGTAGACTTCTTTATATTTATTCGCAGTATATTATTAGAATTTTTTCCATTTCCTTTACCAGGTACAGAAAATCCTTTTGCTTGGAAGGTTCGATGATATAAGAGTTATAAAGCTTTTACACATGGAAGTGCAGAAGATTTTCTCCTATTCAAAATGTCCCTTTTATATATTTTTATATTATAGATTTATATCTTATATATTTTTTCCTATGTTCTATGTAATTAAACATAATTGTAGCGTTCCTATCCATGAACTAGTTATTTAACCTACATACATGGTATAAAAGACTTGTACCTAATGCTTAAAAAATCCTGTAGGATCTCCATAACAATTTTTACATTATTTATCACATTAATTTTCTGATTATAAAATCAATGAGTCATCTTTACAATTTTATACCACTTTTTTCATTTGCAGAAACGTTTTTTTTTATTCACAGTCTAATTTTAAACACTGAAGGGTTCCCATAAGTGTTACATAATGTTAAATGTATACACATTTTAGGATATTACAATTATTGTATCATTCGCATGTAAATGCTTTATTTATTGTACTATTATATTCGTTTTATTAAATCAATTACTTTTTATTAAATTTTTCGTAAGTTCTGAATTTGACTTCCATTAGCAGTAAACTAAATTTTAGATTATCACCACCCCATTTATTCAGTTTTGATAAAGTTACCTTATACGCTTGTAACGTATATGTCAGTACTACTTGCTGCACCTTTTCAAAGCTATCATAAAAGATGATAAATGATAAAAGCAACTTTATGATCTAAGAAACGTCACTGGTTGTGCATTTTCAATAATAACATTTCCGTTTTAAGAACCTTATATTACGGTTAGTTTCAACAATTTTATTGCTGTGTACTCCTATAAAGTACTCCTACTCTTCCAAAATAAAGACTTCATTATTTATCAACCAACTGCTTACAAGACCAAAGGCCAAAATTAAATGTTGGAGGTAATCGCTACTGTACACCCACCCATGAATAGACAAATGCTACAGCTGGGATGATGTGTAAACAAAAAGGGTTCATATGGATTAAAACAATCTGCAAAATTATGGAATGAATGGCTTAACGATGTACTTGTAATTTTAAATTTCATGCAGAGCTAAACAAATACTTTTTTCTATATAAAGGGTTTGAAAGAAAATGTGACTTATGTTATTCTTCACGTCGATAATTTTTGCATCGTTTCAAAAAACATTGAAAAAAGCAATAAAACATCAGTTTTTAAGGAAACAGATTCATTTGGTGGATTTGGGTATCTTGCAGCGGTATATTGGCATTGAAGTAAGAAGAAATAAGACTTGTTTCTATTGTATAAAAGAGTCAGAATATACAGGCTGTCCCAGACTCAAGTGTCGCGTCTTATATGGCTGTATAAACAAACAAAAAAGAAATCGGAAATTGCTTTTCCAAACATCAGTTGGAGTTTTAGTTTGTGAGATAGAAAATGTTTAAGCTGGGGTAGTGATCGCCGGTTCTCTACAACAATCCTTCGGTCACTGCCACAGCGTTGGACTTATGCTCACGAACGCATTGATGTTTATGCGGCGCTCCTGATTGGTCCAGCTTGAACATTTTAAAACTCACAAACTAAAACTTCAACATGTCACATATTTTACTCACTAGATTACAGATCTATTCTTCCACCGCTGCCTTCTATATATATAAATAAACATTATGATGTATGCTAATTCGTTATTCAGATAAGGGAGTCATCGTGGCTTAGATGGTATAGTGATTGTCCTATGTTCCAACACTGCAGCCTTGGCAGCCACGCTGGCGCGGGTTCGATTCCCAATGCAGCAAGCGAGGCTGGAGTGCTTTCTTAAAGCTTTGCTTCTGTCCCTTGGTATGCTACCCCACAGATACCCTACAGATTATAATTAACCCTACATTACAGTCGCTAATGATCCTGGCAGTTGATGCGACTATAAACATTCAACTAATAAAAAATTATCCAGATACTCGAATATTCAGGAACCGTTTACCCGGGTACCCAAGTAAGAAATAGAATTTCAGATACCCGGGTATCCGTGCATTTTATGACACTGAGAATTTAAGAGGAAATTTTTTTTTGTTATAGGGTACTACTCCTGATAATCCTCATGAACCAGGTACTCTTGGGTCCTGGGTATGATAGAAATTGATAGAAATCAAATATGCTTTTAAGCAATATGTGATTATCCGTTTCCTTCCATTAAAGTCTCATCAGATACCCATTTTAATTTCTGCATATAAAAGAACAAATTTAAAATAATTATTTTACCTCATAGTAGTCAGTTTTGCTAGGCTTCACTGAAGGTCAGTTAGTAAAAACTATTAATTTTTACTACGTAACTTACTAAGTATATATGAGTGCTCATTCATTCATCCGTTTAGGCTGAAAATGGGAGAAATTATAAGCAATTTAAATAATGAGGTTTTTTTTATTTAGTGCGATAACGTATAATATCATTTACCAAATAAGTCCTTAGAACTGAAGATAGTCGTTTTCGTCCGGTCAGTTCGTCTGTCGTTGTTGAAATCTTACACACATTTACTCACTTGCACCTATTTTTTCTGGTCCCCAGAAGAGTATGGTCCTTTTGTCTCCGTCGGCTCGTCTGTCCATATATACATCTATCCTTATATAAGCGAGGGAGAGAGTGGTGTCTAATTCAATGTCCTAAATGTAATGCAACTATAGACTGAAGAGTACATACCTTGTTTCAAACTAGTCTTCAAGCGGTATGATCTCGGTATTTCTTTTTACGAGAGCTAGTAACAAGAACTGGAGACGGAGGTGCCACTAACTGCAAACAGCTCTACAATTTTAAGACCACACATATTTTAAATAATAATTGGTCAAGTGTTTGTCAAGTTTTAATAACAATTCTACATTTTAGTGTATTTTTCGTAAAATTTTGAGGGTAGGTATAATTACCAGTGCATAGACCACTTTGAAACTTTCTGAAATGAACAATCAAAAATAATTCATTTAACGTAATCATTATTATATTTTTTTTCAAATAATCTCCATGAACACGTACATAGTATACCATTGTATACCATATACATAGTATACCATTGTATACCATATACATAGTATACCATACCATTTAAAGACTTGCTCTAAAGAACAATATTAGAAATCTCCCTCTTTACCGCTTCAATATTCTCATTCCAGAAACTTTTAGTGACCCAAGTATTTCAGAATTCGGTATCTCATGTGTTTATTTATTTCCTGAAGTCTGAATTCCCTCTTAAGGTGCCAATGACTGGTGCCCTTAAAAGAAAAATTTATTAGCTCTCTTTATCTAATTAAATTTTTTTATTATTTTGCGACTTCATATAGATCTAAAATAAATTACGTGTTCAGGACAATCTGAAAAAATAAATATAAACAATAATAACAATTGAATCGTATAAAATAAAAGGGCTTCTTCCCGAGAAATAATAAGATTCACTTTACCATAAGTGCATTTATTCACATAGACCTACGCTACACCCTTTCTCCGGCTTTATAAGTTATTCCTTTCTTCTTAATATTGAGTCTTTCCAATTTCTTCTTTCTATTTTTCTTAATCCGCTCGCGCAGCATCACTAATTAATCTTGCCGATTCTTTTCCGGCTGATGCGGGATGCGTGGCAGGAGGTTGGTCCACCATCTATTCTGCTTACGCCCTTATAGGGCTTCTTAAAGAGCGATTTCCGTAGTGTCGTGGTGTGACTCTTTATTATTAATGGTTTCCATGTTATTCAATTGTGAGTACCACCCACCGTGTTGTTCAGGTGTTAGGAGGGTTCTGAAGAGTCGTGCTAGTTCGCGGTTTACTCTTTCGACCATATTAGCCTGAGGATGTCGTATACAGGTTAGGATGATTTTTATGTCTTTCTCATTTAATGCTTGCCTCCATCGATGGCTGGTAAATTAAGTACCTCTACCCGATAGAACCTTTTGCGGTTTCCCTACGTGTTCTTCAAACTCCTCTAATTTTTTTATCTTTTGTTTTTGTCAATGGACCAAAGGAGTCCATTGACACGATCTCTAGTGGTTCTTTTGCTAACACGGGCTCCTGGATGGCCTGGGGAGCTTGGGTAGATATTTTATTTCTTTGGCATGAGTCACACGTTGTCAGGAGCTGACGCGTCGCTTTTGCTAATTTTGGTGCATAAAAGGATTCTCGTATTATCCTGTAAGTTTTGTCAAGTCCTGTATGTCCGTATGAGGTATGGCATTCCCATATAATCTTCTCGGTCACGTCAGGTGGCAGGCAAATTATGAAAGCTGTTCCATCGTAGTGATATAACGCTCTATTCATTACTGTGAAACGCGTCGCTTTTCCCGCTTCTTTTTCCGCCACCGTCATGATTCGTTGGATTTTCTTGTTGTTGTATTGTTTTTGCACGATGTCTCTTATCTCTTGTTTAATCTCGAGCAATTCTTGGTAGTTTAAAGCATTTATAATTACACTTGTTTTTACTCTGTTTTTCTTATAACTCTATCCGTCGTGCATTCGGCTTAGTACGTCGGCCATGATATTGTCCTTGCCTGGCAGGTTTTCGATTTTTATATCGTAGTCCTGTATGGTCAGAATCCATCGCGTCAGTCGAGCGTTAACAAATTTTCTTGTTTTGAGGAAAGTTAATGACAGGTAATCCGTTCCGTTTATAATTCTCGCACCGTGTAAGTACGTGCGAACTTTTTGCAGTGCCCATACGATTGCGAGAAATTGCTTTTTCGTCGTGAAATACGTGAGTTCTGATCCTTTTAAAGTCCGGCTCGCTAGTGTTATTATTTTTTTTCTTCCTTTTTATTTAGTTGATAGAGCACAGCTCCTAACGCGTAGTTACTTGCGTCCGTCTCTAAATAGTATCCTTTCTTAGGATCGGGGAAATATAGCATGATTGACGTTTCAAATTGACGTTCTCTCAAAGCTTTTCTGCACTTCTTCATTCCAATTCCAAACATCTCCCTTTTTTATGAGTTTCAGGAGGGTCACTATCTCCGCCGCGTGTTCCTTGCTGAATGTAGAGTAGAAGTTTATGAGTCTTAAGAATCCTCTCAGTTGTTTCACGTTTCCAGGCGCAGGAAAGTCTTTAATATTTTGTATTTTTTCGTGATCTGGCTTAACTCCTTCGGTGATGAGAATAAAATCTAGGAACTTTGTCTCATTTTTAAAAAAGTGTGATTTTGAGAGATTTAAGGTAAGATTTTTCTTTTCTAATCTCTCCAGAATTTCGTTTAAATGTTCCAGGTGTATTTCATTTGTCTCTGACGGTATCAATGTATCGTCGACGAATGAAATAATCTGGTCTCCTAGTCCTTGCAAAGCGTGGTCGAGACCGCTGACTAGTGCGGCTGTCATTGTTTTCAAGCCGAAAAGTACTACTTGAAATTCGTAACTTCGACCTCAGTAGTGGATTGCTGTATATTGCCTTGAGGCTGTTTGTAGTGGTACTTGCCAAAAGCTGGGCATTCCCAGTGTTCGATTAATATGTCAATCAATCGCCGTGCGTCCAGGCAGAGTCTAATAGTCCCGTCCTTTTTTACTTCTGGTACTACGGGGTTGATTTGTGGGCTATTGGATCGTTGTGTCACCCCAAGTTGTAACATTTGTTGGATTTCTTCTTCTACCTTTGCTCTATGTGCCATAAGAATTGGGTAGCTCCTTCCAACGAATGGTTTCTCTTCCTTTATTTGCAGTACGTGCTGATAATTTGTCAGTCGTCCTGGTTCTCGTCGTAATATCTGGTGATGTTTCCATAATATCTTTCCGAGTATCTCTTGTTCTTGTTCTGATAGTGCGTGGCTCTCCGTCATTTTATTTCTAATCTCCTCTTCCGTGACTTCCAATGGTAATTTATGCGTTGACGGCTCCACCTCTCTCTCTCTCTCTCTCTCTCTCTCTCTCTCTCTCTCTCTCTCTCTTTGGCTCATAGGTTCTAATCTCTTCGATGGCCGCCGGTTCGATATTGCATACGTCATAATCTCCATTTTGTTTTTGACCCGATTCATTTTGCAATATTTTGATTGCTGGTTAGCCCTCTATGTATGGGAAGGTTAGTGTCTTAGAATCGAGGTCGATGGTTGTCTTGTGTTCATCCAATACGTCAATTCCGATAATGCACGTGCGTGATAGGCGTGGCACTACCAGAAATGATAATTGGATGACGATATTTGGGAGTTGCACATTCATGTATATTTGTCGCGTTAGCCGCAGCGCCTTGCCCCCCAGGGATCCGGCTACCATGACATCCGCTAGAGGTAGGAACTGGTATCTGTTGAATCGATATCGATTGGCGTTAAGAAATTCTTCCGAGATTTAGGTAATCTCGGCCCCCGTGTCTATCAGTGCCTTCGTGATTATTCCTGCAATTTGTATATTTACTGTGTAGCATTTGGATCTTTTCTGCTTGAGTGCTTCGGTATTTTCTTGTGTGAGTTCGTCCCTAGTATTCGTGAGCACATTGGCTCGTTTCCCGACTCACATATGTGTTTTTCAGGGGGATATTTCTCATCTTCCAATGGAGCGGATGCTTCCATCTCCAGAGTTTGGGCTCGGTGTAGTGGCTGTTGTTGCCGCCATGAGGCCGTTTTATAGGGGGCTCGCTGCCCCCCGAATTCATATTATTTCTGTTGCCTGGCGTCACTGTTAGTCGATTAGCTTGATTGCTATTATTTTGTTGTTGAAATCCGTTGTTGTTATTGTTGTGGCGCATGTGGTTTTGTGGTGACTTCCAGGGTCCATTGTTAATATGGTTGCTTTCTCGTAGTGTATTATTTCTCGGCCGCCATTCGGATTAACCTGTGTTCGTGGTACTGATCTTATCGAATTATTCCAATAGCTGGATAAGCTGCTCACTTTTACTAATACCTCGACCAACTATCGCGTATTTTATTTCTTCGCGATAGTAACGGGCGAGTTTCATTATTATCTCTTTCAGCTCGAGAGGTGGTGTAAGTTCACTCACCTGAGAAAAAATGTGTGCAGCGTATTCTGCTCTGGACTTATCGCGCGTTGCGTGGAAGCATCCGCATTCAAGTTTTTTACGTACTTCGTGCTGAATTCTTTCATTCCAGTATCTTTCTTGGAATCTCGTCATGAAAGTACTAATATCCATAATATTCTCTCTTGTGATGAGATACCAGTTGTTGAGCGGTCCCGGGAGGGATCTCTCAATAAGGTGGTCCATGTCATATTCTCGTGGACGTGCCACCACCTAGTATTGCCGTAATTGGCGCAGGTACCTCATAGGATTGCCCTCCCCATTTTATTTTGGTAGGACATATTTAATATGGGGCTGGGCCAGTGGCATCTGTCCCTGCGTGGGCCGGTTGAAGGCATCGGTGATTCGCTCGGCCACTCGAGTTTGTGATGTTGCTAATTGGTTCACCCTAGCCTGGATGCGAGCTACTCGCTCTTCTATATTTTCCGTAAGGGTAGCAGTGTCCTCGAGGGCGCGGCTGACTCCATTTCCTAATGACGCCAGCATTCTATGTACAGTGCTTTCCCTCTCCGCCTCTTCTTGCTCCTTTTCCTTCTTTTCTTGGGCTATCAAACGACGCGTTCGTGCTTCTATCTCTTCTAATCTTTGGTTAGTTATCTCCCACAGCTGCTCTGAGCTGGAGTTAATCGCCTCAGAGGGTGTGCTGCGTGCGTCGTCCATGTTTTCAGGTGAAATCGTATAGTTAAATCTGGACGCACGGTTCGTTTTCCGTGTCGCCACTGAACTTTTTTGTCAGCTTTGACGAACGAAGGTTATTTCTGCTCATTTTTTACTATTTTATTGTCTATCGCTTTACTAATAAGTGGATTTTGTTTTCTCGTACGTTTCTTGTCACGATACCACTCCCACAACTTTGTCACGGTATAATGTCTATAAAATTAAAAATCCGACGTTTCACTTTGCAACATGAGTTGTTGCTTCAGCGTTCTAATTGCCGCGAATCTTCCATAAAAAGAGAACACTGATTCACTCTCAAAAGCTATTTGTTCATTAGATTCGTTCGTTACACTATAAAATTCGCGAAAGAATATTTTCGTCTCAGTGATAACAGCTATTTGTCCATTACATTCATTAATAATCGTATGCTGATCATACGAAATTTTTATATTTTCACGTATTTGCGCACTTTCTTTCATTCATTAGAGTATTTCTCACACTTATTCTTTTCAATCAACCTACTTGTGTTAATTTGATCGTTTGTTGTGTTCTGCTAACCATTTTTCTAATGTGGCCATACTTTTTTCTTCAAGACTCATATTACTTAACATTTTATCCAGCCCATTCATTCCCGACGGTACATTTTTCTGACTGGTTGGGGGTGACAGAAATACTCGCTTAAAATTTTATCACCTTTAAAAAACGCATTTATAAATTTCTATTTATTTTCATCCATTATACAATAAATTCTTTTCTTACCGAGAAACTCTCAGGCCCCACGTTGGGCGCCAATTGTAACTGCCGACTTTTTGGGCGTTGTTAACAAATAGGGTTAATTTAATAACTGGACGTACTTTCTGCAGAAAGAATAAGATTCTTTACCATAAGTGCATTTACTCAAATACGTCTAAGCTACCCTTATCTTTTACATGTATGTTCTAATCCCTATTCTAAATTATTCTAAGAGCCTGGTTCAATCAGTGAATATTAACCATGTATTGGTTTTCGGTTCTACATAAGAGCATTAAATTAAACAATTGTTGATTTTGGACCTACTTTTTATTTAGGTCTTTTATTCCTATTTTATTTCTAACGTGATAAGAGACGCAATATAATTGTAGTATATTTATTCCGGAGAGAACTTAAGTTTCTCAACTATAATGTGAAAGGTTCGTTGAAATTTTCCTTAGAGAGACAAAAGGTTCCTTTCAGGTAAATCAACTGTTTATTATCTATACATAGGTCAATCAACCATGATCATAAATCCCTTGAGCAAGGGGAGAACGCATTGCTACAACACCTGGTTAAACAGGGATATTCCCTTGCATGTATAAATACAAATTATTAAAACCTTTTGTTCTTATATGGCCTGTCGCTAAGGCTTTAATCTCTAGGTGCGAAAGAGCTACCTAAGTCGGACGCTTACGCAAGAACGGTCTCAGGTCACTCGGTATACCGGTCGGTCGATATTGTTATGGTGCCTCAGCGGGAGGGCGGAAAGAAGAGGCGAGCGTCTACGAGCCGTTTGAAAATACAGACTTTAGAAAGACACTCAGGTCTTATTTATCTTTTCCAAGAATATTCTTCCTCGTCCGGTCTTCGCTCGGCAAAATGTGTTTGCAACAGGGTATAGAGGGTTTCAAGTCTCTAAGTCTCTTGCACGCAATTTGGAGAGTGATCAACAGATCATAAATATTTTAGCCTCTGTTTCTTATTGACTGAGTTACAGGTTTTATTTCTGTAGTAACTCGAGAAAGCAGAGGTAAAATTTAGAGTATACAATAATCTAAGTAAGTTGAGTCTTCTGCCTTAAAATAAACTGTTTATTATAATGACGCACTAAAAGAGGGACTTTTGCCCTAAGAAGTTCACGGAGGCTCGGAAGCTCGGAGACACTCAAATAAAGTCTGAGATCGTATAGATCTGATACGCAGAGATCGCTAAAGATAGTCTCTTTTGTTAACAGCTTCAGAGGATGTTATCCAACTGGGCTCTTGTGGAGAGAACTTATCTGAATAAAATTCCAATGACTTGTAATTTTATTCTTTCTTCTAAAATTGAACTGTCGGATAAGTTCCAGAGATTTTTATGCTCTGGGCTTCTCCTACTGGTACTCTTCCATGATCTGTGCTTTTCAGCTACAGGATCCAGAATCCTCTTTTACGTCTTGTAACTCGAGGGTTACAGTATATATAATAATGATGCATGAGCTACTTATCAAGCTTTTATAAATAATATTACTTAAAAATAATATATATAATAATTATGATACATGAGCTACGTATCAAGCTACAAGACAAGTGACTAATAACTATGTCGCATATGAGAGGAAACCCTAAACGTGCGTATGTTCAAGACGACACTTAAAAAATGTATCGTCAAATTTTCAGACAAGTTTGGGCTTTCGAATTATACGGGGAGTTAAGATCCAGGCGAGCTATATTCTGTCCGTTCCTATACTGTCATACAATTTTGGTGCAGTTAAATCGAACATCGATGAGTTGAAACCACTTGACCAAAGCACACGCAAGATGATGAAAACCCATCGTAGACATCATCCTAGATCTTCCAAAATTCGTCTATACCTTCCTTGAGATAAAAGGGGTAGTGGTTTGCTGAGATTGAAATGTCTTCATCCAAGAACGGTTATATCTGCAGCCTGCTAAGTTCTAAAAAGAAAAAAAATTCCTATGTGACTCTTATGTGACTCTTATGTGACTTATGTGGACTAAGAGGAAAAACAAAACCAAAAAATTGTAATGGAGAGCCTATTACAGATTTTGAAACGCTTGTCGCTTCCCCAAAATCGTCTGGGCGCCCCTGGAGCCATTGTTTGGGGCAACTACCTGCAGAACGGTGGTGATGGTGAGCTGCACGATAGTCAGGCCAAAACTCACCTTTTGAGCAGCTGGCCAGCAAGAACATCTGCGACAAACGGTGAGCTGTGGAACATTAAATGTACTTGCTGAGGACGCTTTGGCTAATATTAGCTATTTGCAGTAAACCACCTCAAAATGAACACCGTGGTAAAGCATCAAGTGAGAAATCACAAAAAAAGATAATTTGGTGCAGCTCTACAATGAAAGTAAGATTTTTGAAATCAAAACGGATAAAGGATATAATTTAGGATGAAATTGGCTGCAAAGTGTTTTCATATACAAAAATTCGTACGAAGAGATCTTCTTCTTAAATCAAAAGATATCAGGACTAATCTACATACCTCAAAACACCGAGCAATGGATTAAACAACAGGTTGATTTGGCGTGGAACAAAGACGGTAATGAACACCAGTTAGAAGGAGCCGCGTCACACGATCAAGAGCGGCAATTGATCATACGCTTTTATTTCTCAGCCAAGACAAGTAGGCAAAGTATGAGGAGAAAATACCATCGATTCTTCTTACTTAAGTACCAAGAGCTAGCCACAAAAATAAATGAACAGAATCTAGCAGATCGAAAAATGCTCAATATCCCTAAACAGATTTTTTTAGCTGTTACAATAGCTGTTATTAAAATGGAAGTGGAAGAGCAGCTTCATATTGATAAACTGCTCAAGGAAGATGTTGCCAACGAAGATCTGATTGAAGTTGTAGGTATAGGTGCTAAGGCTAATGAACATCAAGCTCCTGATCTACTAGAACCACATCTGGCTATAAATAACGATGATGTAAAAAGCAAAATACCATAAAAACTACAGCACCTTGAAATGAATTTCTGAGATGCTTTACTAAAGTTGAGTCAGATAGGACCAACACAAAGGCATTACCTGCTCAAGATGAATATCACAAATGATCTGCGTTCCCGAAATGAGCACCTGAACAGCGACGTTTTAACTATGCATTTGAACACAACTCAAAGTATGCCGACACATGCACTAGAAAGCTGATAAACTATGTCACTAAAAGCATCCATCCTCGATACATTGATACATTAACACCAACCATATTGGATGAGATTATATGTAGACTCCCAACGGCAGAAACTTCATTGTCTTATGGCTAGACTGCGCCGGTATAAGAAAAGTAGTACCATAACACATAAAAATCGAACCTCTCAGGTAGATGAAAGACGGCTCTATCGGTAAGTGAGTTTAAAGCAAAATAACCAGCAAGACGCTAAAGTCCCTCAATTGGAAGTCATGACTGACTATTTCAGGTGTATGCATGCTACGTCGGCAAGGAATTTTAGAAGATCAACGAACAGCCAGGTCTGATTCAAGGGTTAAAAAACCAGACGCTAAAAATCCATCCGAATTTCGACCAATAGCCTCTCTTCCAACAACTTAGAAATTTCTTACAGCTATCAAGGCACATAACGTATATTCTCACTTAGACGAGAACAATATCCTTGCACAAAAACACAAAGAATGTTGTAAAAACTCGCGAGGCATTAAACATTTAATCAATATAGACCTGTTGCCATGAATTAAGCTTGTATGCATCAAAATGAACACACTCTGCCCACGCATCATTGACTTCCTAAGGCGTGAGATGATGCTTTGGGGTATAAGAGTCAAGTATTTTGATCATGGACAACAAATGCTAATTTGATCAATACGCATTACGACGAGTATATTTCAAGGAGACTCCTTCAGTGCAGTATGTTTCTGTTTAGCGTTGAACCAATTGAGCAAAACACTAAGTAGCATGTCTCATGGGTTCAGAATGCATGAAAATGAGGATGTTCATCAAGTTCATCTTCTACACATGAATAACCTGAAACTATACGCTAGCTCAGATCAGAAGCTGCAGCAAGTGATCGATATCACAAAGCATTTTGCCAATGATATCAATATGCTGTTCGGACTAGATAAATGCTGAACAGTGCCTGTGCACACGTATTCATTCGTGCTCAAGAAATGGTCTAACACTGAGGGGGTAGGGTCGTTGTGCATGTGAAGAAACTCTGTAAGTCACAAGATATACATTGGCGAAACTATTGTAGCAGTAAGCGAGGTTTTGCGCTTTTCAACACCATCTCCATAGTCTAATATACGGTCTTAAATTTGTCCATAGATGAGGACTTGAATATTAGGGGAGAAATCGTAGGTAAATTAGAAACACTATGAAGACAAAAAGCCATCCACGCTAGAGTTAACTTTAAAACTGTTACATTAAGACGCAGTTGACTGCTGCTGATTGATTTATATGAATTATACATCAACAACTTGCGCTCAACCCAAGTCTCTTAACAGAATCGATGCATTTCTATAGCTACATTCTAATGCCTGTTTTATAAAACAAAGATTACATCTTATATTGAGATGTTACTATCCAGACCGATTATTATATCCAAGCCAATCGACCTGGCATTGACATGCGAGAAAAAAATGTGGAAGACTCTATATTAAAAACACTGATTGTGTACTTAACAGAAATTTGAAGGCAATTTATACAACCAAGATCAATAAGTGTAGCGAGCTAAGGCATGAAGTAAAAACAATATGGAGGAATGTGAAACATGTATCTAACCTTCCTATTGTGGTTTGGGTAACATGCAATGTGCACGCAAGATGCACTGAAAATCTTTAACATTAAGAATGCAGTGAAGTACTGTCAGCAGCTCAAAAGAAAATTTCTCGACCAACAGATTTCTGGAACCGAGAATAAGTTTTAAAAACAAATAATAATAATAATAATATTAATAATAACAGTTCTTTATTATGTACCCAGTCTACATAAATTACTAGAAGTGGCTAAATCCATTAAACAAATTTATTCACTACGGTTAAACAGTGTAGTCCGAATTGTGGGTATAATCGATCTATGTATATGTTCTATGTATATGTACTATCTTAGCACCAACGTGGCAGGATATATCGCAAGGAAGCTCTAAACAGAAACAAAAACGCAGAGAGCGTTTATAAAATTTATTAAAAAAATTATAGAATGATAAGCCGCTTTTACGGAGTGTTTTCATCATATTATTTCTGACCGAACGTAGTGTATAGGCAGACAACGGGTCTCGAAGATCATGAAGCATGCGGGGCGCTCTTCAGGAAAAAGTAGGCTCCGCTTTACACGATCGGGCCATTGGAAATACAAATTCACTGATTGATCCGTTCGATTGATTTTCGTGGGCGTCTTTCTTTCACGGTAACAGAAAGCTCTCTCAAATATTGGGAATCAACCCTTAACCCCATCTTAAAGGCCAGAATATGGAGATACATCTACCATCGTTAATCCGTTTTTATCCAACCGGATTCAACGTGTGACAGACAAACGTGGTTGAAATTTGATTAACAAATGCGTATTTCAAGCAAGAATTTTGCGCTCTTTGTATCCTCTTTCACAAGAACACACTCAGGAAGAGCACCTCTCCCTCCTCAATAGACGAATGCATCAACTCAATACCAAGATAGGATTTGAAAGACAGTACGCGTCGCGTATTCAGTGTGTGATTAACTACATAAGCGTGCAGAAATTTTACCGCTAAGGTTTGACAGTCCGCGCGTGAACTGCTGATCCATTATCACACACTGAACAAGTCAAAGCTGCTGCCTAACAGACAGCATATGGTTGACAAAATACGGGTACCCTATGACGCTAGGCGAAGTCTAGAGCGGAAATAAAAGCGGGTCAAAGAACACCAACAGTTTTTCTCTGACCCATCTTAACACTTCAAAGACCCTCCAGTCACTGTTGACCATCCGCCCAAACCAGAGCAGGTTAAAGCATTTTGGAGAGAAATCTAAGAAGTTCCTCATTCACAGGAGGAATACTCAAAGAACATACATAGATTCAAGGAGCTTTGCTATCACTTCCCAGGAGGTGAAAAAAGCATTAAGTGGCATATAGAACTATTCCCCTCCTGGACTAGATGGAATCAAGACTTTCTGGTAGGAGAAGTTTCCTTCAACGGAGTGGTTTCTGGATGGGCGCACAGTACTCCTCCTAAAGTTGGACAGCTTAGCTGACCCGAGGTCGAGAGAGACTGCTGATTGATAGATGTGCCTGCAAAGACGAAGCATTCTACCAGCGCGACCTATCGATGGTCTGGTTTGATTACCGTAAAGATTTCAATTTGACCTATAATTGACTTATCATTTGCTTTTGAAAAGCTTAATGGTTCATCCGCACATCGTGAATTGCATAGAGAGGTTGATGCTATTTTTGAAAACCATATTTGCTATCCCATCTGGAAAACATCGTGTGAGAAATAACAGCGTCACCTATCAGATAGCTGTCTTTCAGGGCGACACTATGAATCCACTCCTCTTTTGCCTCTATTGCCATCACGAAAGCACCTAGGACTAAACTTATTCAACGATACCTTTAGATTTTCTCTGGCAGTATTTGTTTGATCTAGCTATATATCTGATTATACAAATCCATATTCAAAGGACTGTTGGTATTTAGTGAAAGTAGAAGGGATAAAAGCAATGTTCAACTTATGAATTTTTCACTATAAGTGGTTCGTTAAAGTTAACAATAGTAATATTTTAATTTATTTTTATTGTTTATTTAGTGTTATTATACATTTTTGCACATTATGCAATCAAAAAATGAAAAAAAGTTTATAAGCATTTTATTTTCTTAAATATTTTTTTTTGCGGGGACTGAAACCGTTTCTGACTGTATTTATTTAAAGTATCGATTAATTTTCTTGAAAATATTTTTAGACTTATAAATTTGTATATATTAAGTTATATTAACAATTTAATTGTTCTAAATAATTTTTTAAAATATTTTAAAAATCCCCAAGAGATGTGGCTGAGAAGAATCCAGAGATGTATTTGTTTTATCTGATAGGAGATTTACTTTTGTTTAAATAAATCCCCTAATTTTTAAATCTGTATGTATTGCCAAATTCAAGGAGTTCAAATTGCGAGCTTCTTGATAATATGGAATATTGGATCATAGTACGAATCAACAAGATTATTATGATGAATTTTATTTTGGAAAGCTGTTATTTTAATCCAGCTGAGGAAATTGATGTTATATTAAAATAATACAAAGAAACTTTATGTGCATTATCAGAAAAATTCAATAACGTTGCTTCCATTATTAATGGCGATTTTAATATTTGGGTTGGATGTTAGATGATTTTTGTATTAATTGTGACAGTAAAGATGTACACAACAGGCAGGAGATGAGACCAATCGAGATGATGGAAGATACGGAATTCTATTTACTAAACATCAGATTGCGGAATGACAATCCAGAAAAATTTACATTCGTGAACAGAAGCGGAAAAAGCATAAATGATCTGTTGCTGTGTAATGCTAAGGCAACAGTAATTAGGCGATTCTCCGCGAGCTCTCAGTTTTACTAACACAAAATTTGGGGGAAAAAATATTCGATTTTCATATCTTTTCAATAATTTTTTTATGAGTTTTTATAGCGAAAACACGTTCCCAAAATGGACGAGCTACAACTATTAATTTCTGTTCTTGATACTCAATTTATGATTTTTCGTCGCCAAGGTTGTGACCAGATCGCCACGGTTGTGACATTGTTGCTACTATACACGCAGCTCACTGTTTCAAAGTACTTTATTGA
>JAAAKG020073233.1:0-12077 GCA_010014905.2 Druon quercuslanigerum
TTATGTAAATAGTTGTAAATATTTGTAAATATTAAGGTAGAAATTTTCTTTCTGTTTATTATGTAAGTGGTATGGAACGGAAGTCATGTGAACCCTTAGGGGACACATTATGAATAAAGAAGAATAAAGAATTGCACATTATCTTAAGGACAGCTTGAAGGATATTTATTGGAAGTGTTATTGTTTTGTAAATTAACTATTTCAACAAAAAATTTAAAATTTCCAAGTTTGGGGTGGAAAATTGATTTCTTTTGGTAAAAATTTCATTTTTCTAATTCGTTGTCAACAAATTTTTTTTTTAATTAAAAGGGTCAACAAAATAATATTGACTGATGCCCACTCTCCAATAATATGAGAAATATTAATTTGTTTCAAGTTCTCATCCGACAGTTCGATTTTTCTGAAATGACAGATTTAAATTAAAATACTTTCTAATTTAAAGGGTTGTTTTCTGTATTTAATGCTTAGGGGGGGGGGGGGAGCAAAAGTTTGAGTATACTTATCGGAAGCATACTTCGATAACTTCTCTAATTCTGAGATGTTTTCGGCGTTTGAACTTTTCTCATTTTCGAAAGCACCCGTCGCGACAGTCTACCGGAAACTGAGAAACTTTGAATGAATAAGGGAGATATGATTCTAATAGCAAAACTATTGTACTCAGGATAATAGAAATGACAATATTCTAAAACAAAGACCCTGATTTTTGAAAAATTTATTTCCCACAAGTAAATTTATTTCACTTTCAAATTTAAATTTATTTTACATTTTAATTTGAATTCATTTTACATTTAAATTTAAATTTAGTTTGTTATTTATTTAAATTTAAATATAGTTAAATTCCTACATTGTATTATGAAAATATAAAACCTAAATTATTTAAACAAACCAGGGTTGCATAAAAAAGCCAAGTTCAAAATCCGTGACATTTTCAAGACAAAATTTTCATTTTCCCAGGCAGTTTAAACATTTTATTTTAGATATAAAAAAACCTTACTTATTGTTTACCAAATAGTTAAGTTTTCAACTGAAAAAGATAAATTTTGATCCAAGAATGGAAGAATTAAATTTTTATTTATAGCAATTTTTTTCAAAGCAGAAGAAATGGAATTTTCAATAAAAAAGTTTAATTTTTAACCAAACTAATAAATCTTTAATCAAAAAATGAATTATTAAAGGAAAATATAACAGTATAAATTTTCACAAAAAAATGTTAAATTTCAATAAAAAAAAGAGTTGCATGAAGGACCAAAATATGAATTTTCAACAAAATAAATTTTTATATTATGAGAATAGTTCAGTTATCATTTAGAAAAATTAAATTTCAAAAATCCACACAAATTTTCCAGAAAAGAAATTATTTTTAACCAAAAATCGAAAAGTTAAATTTTTAGGAAAAAAAAATGATTTTGAAACGAGAAAATTCAATTTATATAAAAAAATATTAATTTTAAACAAAAAATGGAGTAAGCAAATTTTTAGTTAAAAAAAAGAATGTTTAACAACCCAAAGATTAATTTAATACCAAAAAATACGAATTTGCAGAAAAATATATGCCGTTTCTACATAAAAAAGATGAAGTATAAAAAATAGAATAGTTAAATTTTTAGTTAGGAAAATAAAATTTAAAACTAAAAAAAATTTAAATTTCCAACGAAATAGTTCAATTTTTATCCAAAGTAACGAATATTCTTTTAAAGAAAAAAATTAGTGTTTAACGAAAAGTTTAGTAATTATAAATATATAAAATAATAATAAAATGACAAAAGACCAATTTCTAAACAAAAATTAAAACGAAACAGTTACATTTTCAATTTAAAAAATTAATTTTTAATAAAAACAAAATTTAACAAGATGACTCAATTTTGCACCAAAGAAATAAATTTTTGACAACAATGATGATTAATAATAATAAAAAAAAAAATTTCAAAAAAATACATAAAAAAGATTAATTATCAACCAAAAATATAAATGCTGAATTTTTAGTTAAAAAAAATTAATTTATCTGAAATATTTATTTTGTAATAAAAAATATTTACAGCAAAGCAAAAATACAAATTTTCAAGAAAAGAAATTAATTTTCAAATAAAAAAAATATATTTATAAGCAAGAATAGAACAGGTAAGTATGCAATGTAAATAATTATATATAAACCAAAAAAAAATTCGTTTACAATTTTGTAATGGAATTAGTTTGATGCATTTTTAATAAAATATTTAACTTTTCAAACTAAAATATGATTTTTCTACTATCATTTTCAACAAAATAAACTAAATTTTCCACCATGAAGATTAAATTTTAATCAAAACAGATAAATTTTTCACAAGAAGCGGAATAATTAAATTTTAAAGTAAAGAGATTTATTTCTTACTAAAATAATTAATCTCTAAGCAAAAAAGAAATTTTTAACCAAAAAGTTGAATTTTCAACTAAAAAGATAAATTTTTTACAAAAAAAGCTAAATTTTTAACAAAATTCATGAACTTTTATCTAAGAAAAGATTAATTTTCAAATAAAAATATAATAAGTTTAACTTCTAGCACACAAAAAAATTTGCAACAAAAAAATCAAATTTTCATTAAAGTAGTTTAATTTTAAAAAAAATCAAACAAATGAATTTTCAACGTCAGTTTAAAAAATTGTAAAAAATAGTTACATTTTGAAAAAAGGGGTCTCGAATCTCAATGAAGTTTTTAAATAAATTTTCAATAAAATTTTTAACCAAAAGAAATTAATTCTTAACAAAAAATGTAATATTTAATATTGCGAATGAAAAATATTTTAATTTGACACCAAAAGTAGTTGAATCGAACCAAAAAGACGAATTTTCAGCAAAATAGTTTAATTAATTAATTAATTAATAAAAGTTCAAAATGATAATTCTCGTAAAAGACTGTTTGCAATTATTGGTTGCAATTATTAATTTATTTCATTAATATATTAATTTATTTAATCAATAGAGAATGCTTAAATAATTTAAAACTTTCGTTTACAGAAAATATCAATCTTAAAATTTATTAAGTGAATTATCTATTCCAGAAAAGAGTAACTCTTTAAAATTTAGAGGGAAAATCTGCTTACACAAATAAAAATTTTTTTATTTTTCAAAGAAAAAAATTGTTTTAAAAATAAAATTGTTTAAATAATTACGAAATTTTATCAAAAATAAATATTCATCTTGGCATTTATAAGATGCATCATTTATCCTGAAATATAATAAATTCTCACGATTGACAGGACAAAAAATTGTTTAAGAAATTAAGAATTAATTGAAAAATACTCAAAAAAGTATCATGCATTTTCTTTTTAAACTGAGCTTTTCTCATTTAAAATCCAATTTAAATTTCAAAAGCCTGGAAGCTACCCAATTTTAATTTAAAAAATACGAAATTTCTTTTCTCAGGGAACGAACAAATTGGGAAGAATTGCTCACAAAAAACAAAAGTGGATTTTTTTCCGACCTTGTGCTCTAAATACTGCGACAGCGCACCTGCCTATTCATCGCAGCTTATTCAGCAATTTCGGGTGAAAGATGGCCTAAAACAACTTCGATAGAACCCATACAGGCTATAATTTATGACCGATTTTTTCAGTTGTTTTTACATTTTACTAAGCTTTTTACTGTTTTTCATCTGTAATTATTTGACAGCATATTTAATATCAATCTATAGTCGTCTGGTGCAAGTAGTTAGTCATCGCAGCTTATTCAGCAATTTCTGGTGAAACGCGGCCTCTCAGAATTGCGGCAGCCCCGATACATTTCTGACTTGTCTTTCTGTGATTTATAGCTGTTCCCTAAATTGAAGTACCCTCTAAAAGAAAAACGACTCTAAGACGTAGAGGCAATAAAACAGAATGCTGCAACGCAGCTGTTAGCTATTCCGAAAAGTAACTTTAATGAGTACTTTCGAAAGTAGAAGGATCGCAGCAAGAAGATTGTGGCTTCCTAAGAGGAGTACTATCAAAATTGACCAAAAATTAACTCTTACTCATGGTACATCAGAAGTACAAGACACTTCCCTGACAAACCTAGAAACTTTTTTTGGATATCAGTAGACGATTAAGATTCGTTCTAACGCAAGATTTCTATTACCGGAAAGTTACCGATGTCGAGATCACTCTATAGCTCAAGTGGTTCGTGTCCGAGCTAAGTTTCTAGAACATTACTCTATGGCGACAAAAAATAATATTGCACAGTCGTGAAAGATGAATTTGCGTAAACAACTTCAACCTTGAAATTGTTTACGCAAATTTGTCGCTCACAATTACGCAAGAATATTTTGTGAAGTCATCAAGAATTTTCTGCAAACTTAGCACGGACACGAACCACTAATAACAACTAAATTTGACTTTCTTTTTCACAAACCATGAAAATACAGATTACGAGATTATGTCCGAAAGATAATAATAAAAATAATAATAATTTTCGACGATACGAAATAATAATATAGAACATAGAAAATTTATAAGGCACTTACCAATTCCTAGGTCAGGCCACGTTTCCACTATAGACCAAGCGATGCCGGTTGCATTTCTTTTAACTTTGAGGAGTTCGCATAAGTCGATTGTCCTTAGATTCTTCTCGACAATTACTGTGTTCCATGAGAGGTCGTCATTGTAAAAGCGTAGTTCTTCCTAATTGGAAAGAAGAGAAGCAATGAATATTTCATCAACTTCAGATTTCAATTTCCAATCTTCACATTCGTCGACAAAAAAATCTTATACAAGAAAAAAATGAAATATTGAATCTTATTTCTACTAGAAATGTACAGACTTACTAACTTTTTTTACAAACAGTTAGAATTTTCTACGAACAGTTCCTGAAACTTTCAGACTTGAATATAAAAAGAAAATTTTTTATTTGTGTGATTTAATTTATAAAATTTATAAATTTGCAATTTAGAGGAGTCGAACTAAACAATTTATGTTTCAAACAATTAGTTGAACTTACAATTAAAAAATATCATGGATTGTGTAGAAAAAATGTGATAGTTGGTATTTTAACCAAAAGTGATCTGAATTTAAAATTTTAAAAAAGCAAAAAAAAAGATTAAATTTTTTAATGAAAAAATTGCACTTTTAACCAAAAAAGATACTGTTTCTAACAAAAGAGATGATTCAGTCCAAGTTTACGTCGGGTTTTGAATTTTCAAGCCAAAAAGACGAATTCTTTGCAAAACAGATGAATTTTCACAAAGAAAGTATCAATTTTCAGCTAGAAATAGAATTGTTATCTGTTCAGTTAAAAAAAATTAATTTTCAACCAAAAAACAACAGATTTAAAAAAAACCTAAATCTTCAAACATTAAAATAAATTTCTAAAAAAGGAATTAGTTTTTCAACCATAATTTTCAAAAAGAAAGATTTTCCAGTCTAGATTGAATTAAATTTGAAATAAATTGTTAAATTTTTAAGATAAATAAACCAAAATAAAGTAGAATACTTTTTAGTTAAAAATAATTAACTTTCAAGCAAAACAGCTATATTTTTCATAACAAAATAAAACTTTTCTTTCAAAGGACAAACTTTCAATCCTAAAGGATGAATTTTCGAGAACAAAGAAGAACAAAGGAGAACAAAATAATTTTTAATCACATAAGTGGGATTTAAAAAAAAATTTAAGCAAATAGAAGTATTTTTAATCAAAAGAATTCATATGAATTCTGAACTAAAAATAGAATAGAAAAAGCAACGATTTATTAAAGAAAACATCATTATGAAAATACATAAATATAGCAAAAATTTTAGCATCGCATGGGTTTTCTTCGAAATTTGACTTAATTTATTTTATTTTCTAAAGTTTTCTGGAAATTCATGGAAATCTTTGGAAATCCTACAAAAATCTTTGAACTTTCTCGAATTTGTTGTACCTCTTGCAATCTTTTAGAATCCCTTTAAATCCTTTATATCTATGAAATTCATTAAAATACCTTAAAATTCTTTAAAATCTGTGGAGTTTTAAATGCCTAAACGTCATTTTAAATCCCTTGAATACAAACAACATTTATTCATTAAATTTCTGTATTGTTTGCATTAATTTAAAAAAATATTTTAACATTCTTTATTTCTGTATTGATTTTCTATAAAGATTTTTTTCAGAGTCGCGAAAAACTTATAAGACCTCAAGAAATTCTTTATAAAAGAAGAAAGAAGATAATATTTTGCAGCTGCAATGGTGCGTGTTCATGCTAAGTTGAAGAATGTTCTTGAAATGGTCCCAATGACGTCATCAAATAATTTCGCGGAATTGTGAAAGGGGAGTTTGCGTAAACAACTTCAAGGTATCATTTCGCGTAAACATTTTTAAGGTTACATTTTGTTTTGTCATTGCATTTTCTAATGCGCAATATAGCTTGTATGTAAAAAACAAGGATCATTTATTTCTTTTTTATAGATAATGCATTTAATTAAAAAAATCCTGTTTTTATTTATTTAATGCACATATGTATAACTCTTGAAAAACAATCTTTTACAGTCTACAAACTTCTAGAACTTCAAGACAAAGAAGGTGTATTATCTATAAGAAGGAAGGACAAAATTTACGCGAAATGATAAATGACCTTGAAGTTGTTTACGCAAATTCGTTTCTCACAATTGTGAAATATTAGCGTATGATGGTATCGGAATTCTTCTAGAACATTCTAGAAACTTAGCACGGAAACGTACCACTTCAGCTGGAGAATGTTATTGAAGTCGGTAAGGTAGGAAAGAGTGTCAAGTCTAAATATAATTTTTAACAAACCTGTCTTTCCTGATCGGCCGTTTCTTCGATCAGTTGACCCTCCTCTTTTCTTCGAGCCCTATGCATCACGCTGTTGAGTTCATAAATTGTGGAAGTTGAACCAAGCCGTTTGTAACTTCCGACTCTTCCGGAAGAACGATTTCCCGGCTGATTTCCACCACTGTCAAGGCAGGAACACATTTTCGGAAACCAGTCTGTAAAATTAAATAAAATATTTAAATTGATCATTTAACAATGTAAAATTGTAAGCAAAAAAAGAAAAAGAAAAATCTATAAGCCGTTGAATTTCCGTCAACCTACGCTCAAAGTACAGTACTACAAGGAAGAACATTAGCAAAACTAGGAGCCCCTTGTGCTTGAAATACTAATTACAAGTCAGGCTCATTGAAAATATGATAAATAGTCGAAGAAGAATATGCAACACAGAAGGAAAGGGATAATTGAAAAATACAGGGTACGAGAAAAAAGAAAAACCGACATTAAACAACAGTAGGACCCTGAAACGTGCAATTTTAACTGACACAAGAACGTGTATGATATTGTTGTCTTAATCGAAATCCAATCGTAGAACCGATCAGAAATCCTTAAAGTTTCTTACATGTGTCCGTCCTTCCGTCCATCGTACTGCTTTCCTGGGAGGGGAAGTGAGGGGAAGTGAAGGAAAATGAGAAGAGGGCGGATAAGGTTAGGGAAAGGATAGCATTCGAAAAAATAATAAGGAGTGAAGGGCAATTATGGGAGGGGAAATAAAGTTAGGTAGAGGAGGGGAGATATGAGAAATAAGAAGAAATGAGAGTAGTGGAAAGAAGGGTGGAGAGGTGAAATAAAGCAAAGAAGGGGAAGTATGGAAAATTAGGAGACGGGAATAAAGGTCGAGATGGGAATTGAAGAAAGGGAAATTAAAAGAAAATTAGGGTATGCGAAATGGCAGGAGGGGAATGTAGGGGTGAGTAGAAATGAGAGGAAGGAAACGGAGATGAAGAATGGAAATTTAGGAGAAATTAAGGGATGACAAGTAGGATAAATGAGGGGTAATGATGAAGGGTAGAGGGGGAAAGGGATTAAATGAAAATAAAGGTATTTCAAGTGATGGCTAACTACAAAGTGAGGGACAATTGTTGAGATGTATGGTAAATGAGTAGAAGGAAAGTTAAGCAAATTATGGGAAGAACGGAAGTGGTAGTAGGGTAGTGCGGATTATAAGGGGTTGGGGAGGTATAGATGGGAAGTAGAGGAGGGAGGGAAGAAGAAGTGGAGAAAAACTATGGGAAGTAAAGACAAGTGATGGGAGGAGCAGTTAAGGAAAATTAGGATTTGTTAAAAAATAAAGAGAGGGGAAAGTGGGGAAGGAAGAAAGTATGAAAGGATGGGAGGGGAGGGGAAAGGATGAGGGGAGGAAAATTGAGAGGGGAGGGAAAGGGGAGGAGATGGAACGTACAGAAGTAGGGTAGTAGGGGAGGGAAAGTATAAGAAAGGGAATAATTTTTTAACAATAGCGATCTGTCATTAATTCCAGAAAAATATTCTGGTTCATTAATTTGAAAACAATTTACTTTACCTGGAGGGCAAATATTTTCTCTGAATGGAACTCTGATAAACTGCTATTAAAAGTTATAAATGTTTACTCAAATGTAGAGTTAGTCCCATTTGTACATAGATGTGATAAGTAATTAATTTGTGTAACAATTAGAAAATAATCATGCGCGCAATACTTTTTTAAAGAATTGTTTTGATTCAAATATAAAATTAATTTTATTGCATCAATGTTTTATTTCACAGTATCTTTTATCTAAAATAATAGTAAAGAAAAGTAAAGACATTTTTTTTAGTCGATGATAACTGATATCTTAATTTCAGAATTAATATTAATATTTTTTAACATTATATAGACAATTATTAACTGTTAATTTTGTTTAAGAATACGAATTTACCACAAAAGTTACTGAAACAAACAAAAGTTTTTCAAAATTGGAAGCCTAATTTTGAAATCGAATCATTCTTGTTTGATTAACCTTATCGAAATATCTTAGAAAATTATTCAAATTGTTCCTGAATATTTTAAAAACTTAAAAACGTTGCATGAAAATCTTTAAGATTCTTCTATGCAAATTTTGTTGAAATATTTTGTTAAAATTAATGTTTCAGTAGAAATCTTTCTTTAAACTTTTAAAAAATAGAAATTGTATTAAAATCTTCTATAATCTTCTATGAAATTTTTTTCATCTTTTGAAATCTTATCAAATAACCTTTTGAGATTAATTTTTCAAAATAAAAATTTATTTTGAGTCTTACTAGGAACCTATAGAAAATTACTGAAATCTTTAAAAATATTTATTAAAATTAATTTTTCAAAATAAGATTACATTTTAAATTTGTTAGGAATCTAAAGGAAAAATTTCCATTATCTTTGAACCATTAAAAATAACTAGCTTCTTTCTTCTGAAATCCTCTGAAACAATTTGACTTTGAAATCTTCTTTATTGTTTTTCGAGACTTTAGAAAATTTTTATAGTGTTTTTCAATTTTCTCTTAGAATTCATTTTTTAAAATAAAAAATTATTTGAAATTCCCCCGTGATTTTTAACAAAAACTGTATTATTCTCTTAAAACCTTTTCAAATTCTTAAAAAGCTTTTAAGTCTTTTTTTTTAGACATTTTGTTTAAATCTACATTTTTTCAACATTTTAAAAAAATTGTCTCAAGATTTCTATTATTTTTAAACCTTCTCAAACCTTTGAAACCTCTAAATACCTTTTAAACCAATTAGGTTTTTCTACTGATTTTGAAGTCAAATAAAATAAAAAAATGGTCGTAATATATTCTAGATTATTTTTTGACATATTTTGAAATCTTGAAAACATAAAATTAGTATTTAAAAATAAAACCTTAAGCATAAAGAATTTCCCCAGAAATATTTCAAGAAATCATTTACAATTCAAAAAACTATACACATCTAAAGATTTTTATTTAAAAAATTGATGGTACAGAAACTCGTAATATTTATTTAAAAGATAAACCAACTGAAAACAGTCTCTAAAATCATACGGACACAGTTTTGCAAACAATCAGGCTTTCGAAAACAATCTTTTCGAAATGTTTGAAATATTTGGTAACACCTTTTTTGAGATAGGATAATTAAAATAAATTCTTAAAATTATTAGTGACATTGGAAATAAAAGATGCCATTTTACTTCTTACTGTTTAGGGTTTCGCAACACCGAGCAGAAAACCTTTTTCTTTCGGTCCATAGAACAAGAGCAAATGAGGGAAAATGAGGAGAGGGGGTGAAAGAGAAAGAAGGGGAAGTAAGGGAAGAGGAATTGAGCTAAATGAAAGGAGGGAAAATATGAAACTGAAAGAAAATTATGAGAGGGAAAGTAGGTGAAGTGAGAGGCGGGAAAGTAGGAGAATGAGGGAGAATTAGAGGAGGGTGTAGGGAAAATGAGGAGAAAAAAAGACAGAAATTACATGCAGTACGGCAAATAAAGGAAAATTACGGAGGAAAATTGGGAAGTGTAGGATGGGTCAGAGGAGAAGAGGGAAACTATGGTTAAGTGGGGGTAACGTGGGGACGGGAATCAGGGGAAATTAGGAAAAGTGAAGTTTCAAAAGTGAGAGTGAATGAAGAAAAGTAGGGGAAATTAGAATAAATGAGTGTGAGTAGGAGAAGCAAAGCGAGGGTTAGGGAAGAGAAATATGGGAAGGGGGGTTATAGCTTAGAAGGGAGAAAAGGGAGAAATAGAGAAGGAAGATTAAGTAGAGGATAAGTATGGGAAGAGGAATTGAGCTAAATGAAAGGAGGGAAAATATGAAACTCAAAGAAAAAGATTTAAGGGGAAGCAGGGGAGGTGAGACGCGGGAAAGTAGGAGAATGAGGGAGAATGAGGAAGAATGAGAGGAGGGTGTAGGGAAAATGAGGAGAGAAAAAAGAGAGAAATAAAATGCAGTACGGAAAATAAAAGAAAATTAAGGAGGAAAATTAGGGGACATGAGGAGGTGTAGTATGGGTCAGAGGAGAAGAGGGAAAGTATGGTGAAGTGGGGGTAACGTGGGGACGGGAATCAGGGGAAATTAGGAAAAGGGAAGTTTCAAAAGTGAGTGTCAATGAAGAAAAGTAGGGGCAATTAGAAGAAATGAGAGTGAGTAGGAGAGGGAAAGCGAGGGCTGGGGAAGAGACATAGGGTAAGGGGGTTGCTAGTTGGAAAGGGAGGAAAGGGGGAAATGGACGAGGAAAATGATGAGGAAGGGGGCGAAAGGTCAAATGATTGAGGGGAAATAAGGATAGAAGAAGAAAGTGAAAGGAGGATAAGCAAGGGAAGAGGAATTGAGCTAAATCAAAGGAGGGAAAATAGGAAACTGAAAGAAAACGATGTAAGGGAAAGCAGGAGAAGTGGGAGGCGGGAAAGTAGGAGAACGAGGTAGAACGGGTTGTAGAGAAGATGAGGAAAAATAAGAGAGCAATTAAATGCAGTACGGCAAATAAAGGAAAATTAGGGAGGAAAATTAGGAAGTGTTGGATAGGTCAGAGGAGAACTATGGGGAGGTGGGTGTAATGTGAGGACGGGAAGCAAGGAAATTAGGAAGGGAAAGTTGCAAAAGTGAGTCTAAGTAAAGAAGAGTAGGGAAAAGCGAGGGCTGGGGAAGATAAATAGGGGAAGGGGGTGCTAGCTGGGAAGGGCGGAAAGGGGGAAATGGAGGAGGAAGAGGAGGAAGAGGAGGAAGATGACGAGGAAGGGGGCGAAAGGTAAAATGAAGGGAGGGAAAGTGTTGGAGTAGTGGGTAGCAGGGGAGGGGAAATATGGGAGGGAGGGAGGGTTTAAAAGACTCCATTCACGTCCCGTAGAGGGGCGCCCAGCCCCTCCTGCGACTAAATTTTTTAATTTGATTTAATTTATTCACATAAATGGTTCTTAGCCTACTTATAATTCTGGACCATGGATAGAATGAAAAAATTTGAATTCTTCAATAATTGCATTCTACGGGATTGTAAAACTATAAACAGTTCAATTGTTTAATACTGTTATAAAGCTCTGTGAGAAATTGTAAGAGCGCACGTGCGTTTATGGCGATACGTAATACTCGAGCATAATTTACCTTCAGGCTCCAATTAACACAACACACTGAATCTTTATTACAGTCATTAATTAAACTGCAATCGGCCCTTACCAGTGGCCTCTAAATTCTGCTTATAATTACTCTAATAGCGTGTTCCAAATGATAATTTCTCGGTTCAACGACATGTATCTCATGATTTGAATTTATTTAGCGGTCATCTAAAAATAACATCAGACAATTCTGAGGAGGGGGGGGGGGGGGTTTTTTATAAAATGTTATTGTT
>JAAAKG020073244.1:0-17192 GCA_010014905.2 Druon quercuslanigerum
GATCAATCTAAAAATTTTATAACCCCTTCCTCACACTACTCCCCTCCCTACCGAGTGAGTCACGCCTACCCCGAAAGATAAACGGCTTAATGGTGTAATAATAATTCTTAAGGTACAACACGGCTCTTTCCAGTAGAGCTTCTGTCGAAAGGCTTTTCAGTGCCGCAGGCCTCGTAATTGAACCTAGAAGATGCAACTTGGGGGATGAATCTTTTGAGAAAAAGCTCCTCTTAAAAATTAATAAATGATATTATTAAGAAGAGTTTTTTGTAACATTATTACAAATTATTATATTGTTACTCACTTGTCAAAACATATCGCGTCTTATTTAAAAATTTGTTTTAATTTGAGGGGGGTATAATATTTTAAAGTAACTTTAAAAGGAACTGAAGTTACTTTCTCTAATATCTGTAACTGTATCTAGATATTTTTTCCAAAAGGAACTGTATCTATAACTAGATACTCCTAAAAAAAAGGTGCTGTCCTCAAAAAGAAATGGCCTGGCGGTACTTTCATAAAAACTTTGAATCAGGATGAAAACTTAGAGCATAAACTAGAGATGTGGTCTTCAACTTTGGAAATTGAATTCTTGAGAATTACCGTAAACCTGACAAAAATATATTGAAATGTATCGAAAATTTATACATATTTACCAGAAAAATTAAAAAAAGTTATTGCAAAATTAAAAAAAAAACTTTAAATACTTTGAAAATGATATTTTATTACAAAAAAAATCACACGAAACATAAAATACGTGTTTATTCTTTATCAGTATGTTACAAAATGAGCTTTACACAGTGGGTATAATAATCATTTTGTAGAAATTGTTGATGTAAGTTGTTGGATTTAGGGTCATGAAAATTGAAACTAATTAAGTTGTTTCAAACGTTTCGGCACACAATGGTGGCCCTCATCAGTGAGTTTTATTAAATCTTATGAGAATTTGTACCAATTATTTGGCATAATTACGTGTTTTTGGTTTTTTTTTCTACTCAAGAGAGAATTACAAGATTTGAACGTCGATGTTCACTTCTCAGCAACTACCTTAAATAAAATTGGTTTCTTTACATATTTCTAACATTTATCGATAGGCCAAAACCTAAAGTACTTGTAACTGTAAAAAACGATTTTCGACCAAAGCGCGCTTTGTTTAGTTGTCGTTCTCAGCGACTCAATTATATTCCTTAAATTTATGAAAATTTTAACTTTTTCAAACAAATTAAAAGAACAAAAAAACTTTAACAGCGTTTCTTGGTTGAAAGTGTCTGCAGGGTATATTCTAAGGAAAATTTAATACATATACTGCCTGATGGGGGATTCAAGCTGACACTTTAAAAAAATAAGAATTGCCGGAAATTACGGCAATAGGTCGTTTTCGAGATGCGTAACGAATTACGGTAATCTGTATTTCCAGAGATCTTATACAATATTTTGCGTAATAATTCAGTACTTTTTTGAATAAATCTCCCTTTCTTAGAGCAAATACTTATCTAAATGCACATATTATTAAATATATATATTTTATTAGGCACCGTCTTTGACTCTATGGTTACGGAATTTTCCGTAACGTTTGCCCTGAAGAAGATGAAAACGGGGTTCGATTTAAGAAAAAATTCTATAAAGTTAGCCCTGAAAGACCTTGAAAGGGGGTTAAAGTTACAGTTACGGAAAGTTCCGTACATTCATCTCTTCGTAAAGACGAGCCTGATACTACTAGTAAGGTAACATAATATTTCATAAGTTATTACTCACATAACGTGGGTTCGATACTGTCTTACAGTTAAATTCTTAAGAATGGGACCGTGAGTGCGACCCGTGTGAAAAATCATCGACCAGTCAGCGTGAAATCAGATGGAGTCAGGCGGAGTCGAGAGCAGTCAGTGCGAGTCGACAGGTCTAGAATTCTAGATGGGAGTCGACAGCTGCCAATGGACTTTCAGAGAGTGTTCACTGAAGAGAGAGAAAAAGAGAGTTCACGCTATTGAAATCACATTTAGCTTACAAGAAAGAAGCAATCGCATGAAATCCTGTGAAGTCTAAAAATTAACTCGTATGAAATCAAATGCAATCGTCGGCGAAGATTCATCTGATTTCAGAGTGAATGGCCTCTCGCCAGTCAATCATAAGTGCAAATAGGTTGCATAGAGCTCTAATCTAAAAACCCGAGAGGGAATCCAATCCAATCCAATCCAATTCCATTCAATTCTCGAGACGAAGAGCGATTTACACATTATTTTTTATCACACCAGTTAGCGCAAGTGTACGTCTACATGCCAAAGTTGGGGTATAAAGTACTGATAAAGTACAGATATAAAATGTCCATCAACCAATCAGATTGTAGTCTCAGTTACTTTATAGTACGCTGTACCCTAAGTAAAATTTTACAACCTAGACTAAAATGTGCTATTTTAGATATCGTTCACTGTACATAAAATTGCACTTACCGTATAGAGCGTACGAAAAAAAAAATATTTCTTACAACTAATTTTGGCACACAACTTTGGAAAAATCTTTGAAAAAAAATATTTCATGTTAAAATTGTTTATTTAATATTAATTATTTAGAGTTTTATGTTTTTGATTTCTCTTCAGGTACAAGTTGCAATTCTTACTCAATACTAATATTGATAGGCTCATTTTATTCCTTGAAAGATTCTCTACAATTCTCTATGCTGCATTTTTCATTAAAAAATTGTACTTAGGAATTATACAATTGCCAATTTTATAAATAATATGTTCCTTTAATACAATTTTGTTGAATAAAAACTTACTAAATAAATTTGTAGAGAATCTTTGAAGGAATAAGGTGAGCCCTACAACATTAGAATTATTTAATAATTGCAACTTTTAGCCAAAGAGAGAGATAGAGACAACATAACATCATAAGTAATTATTTTTAAATAATCAATTTCAACCTTAAATATTCTTTTCTAAAATTTGCTTTTAGTTCTATTTAAAAATTATTTACAATTAACAATGAGAATATTTTCCTCGATTTTATTAATCATTTAAAAATTTTTTTTTAAGATTAGCAAAAATAATCATATTTTTCAATTCTCAAAACGAAGTTGTTAAGTTTCTACGTTTCGGTAACGTACCATTAACTTCATCAGTCGTACAAGACGATAAAAAAAACTTCGCTGTTACAAAAATTGGTCCAAGTCAATGGTCATGGTATACAAAATTTTTAATTTAAATTGTTAAAAATTCTTCAAGCATGATCAGCGTTGGATATTTTAACCCTATCATTAAACATTTAAATTTCCAACACTGAACATTTTTTAACAATTTTTAAACAATTTACATTGAACATTTTTAATATTATGACCATTGACTTGAACCAATTTTCGTAACAGAGAAGTTTTGAAAATTGAAAAATTTTATTCTTCCTGATCCTCGAAACATTTTTTAATCATCATACCCGGAAGTAAAAAAAGTTTGGGTTTAACATATCTCCATTATGTAGAAATAAATCTTCTTTAACCAGGCTAATTTTTTAACTTGAGATAACTTTAGAACATATATAAAGCAGATGTTGGAGAGAAAAAGCAGAATTTACACGCAACAAAAGAGAGAAATCCTGATTGTTTCTCAGAAACTCCTATATGTAGTATTCATATCGGTATATCTTTTAAAGCCTCGGCCCTGACCGTCGTCGTATTGACGCACCTATTTCGGCATGGAAATCCGAAGCTCTCGTCCTCATTTCCAACAGTTTCCCTGATCCCCGACACTTTTATTCCTAGAATCATGTCAAAGAGCATTAGGGTATTTTTGATTATTGCTGCTTAAAATTAATTTTCAACATTTTATGTTCAACTATTAAATTTAACTATTAAATATAAATCATACTACATAATTGCATAAGAGAACGTTACGACTTGGTCTTTTTAGTAACAATCGCTAGAGGATTTTATTGACCTTCAATAATAAATTTATTTCAAAATATTGATGTTCGTTGTTAACTTTAGGCTCAGTTAAACTGAAAAAAAGAGATGAGGGCCACCATTGTGTGACGAAAATTTTGAAGCAATATAATCGCATTCCATTTACCTGACCTTAAAGCCAACAGTGAACTTCCACATTCTGAAAGTGACTCCTTAATACCATTTGTAAATTTGTGTTTAAAACAAAAATGCCAGATACGTTTTTTACGTTTTTTCGTGCCCAATATCCTATATATCCTTAATACCATCACCTGAAAAAATGTTAGTATACTTTTACGCCTACAGACGACTCCCTTGAGTTCTGGGCATGTATCTGGAAACACAATATTCAACATTCCACAAAGAATTTAACCCTCGAAAGCCAATTCCCAGTGGAGGCTGTGGTTTCCTTTTTCGAAGTTTCAAAGCTGGTCTCAAACGTCACGGACCTGCCAGATTCTCCCCATGAGAATTTCTAAGGAAACTACTCAAGTCAGGTGGAAATAAGCTTCCCTTCTATTCAATTTTTACTGCTCAAATAATAAGCAACCTGTTCAAACTTACAAATAAAATAACAAATTTCTTTCTCTTTTAGTTACTAGAACAAATCCACCAGCCAAATGTACAAAAAAAAAAAACAAATTTCATTAGGTTTTTTACATTCATTATATTGAAACTACTTTCTGATCACACTGTAGCTCGTAGTATCTCACATTGTAGGCAATGTCCAAGGTATTATAGAAAGATAGACCTATAGATAAATCCGACTGGTTCACCCACTGCAGGTAACCATTGTTACCCCTCTTTTCAATAGTATTCGCATCCACACAGAAAGATTCTTTCACAAGCTTCCATAGAATGTAAAAATTTTTTTTCTCTTGATTAAGAATTATGAAACGTTATTCAAATGAGAAAACAATATATGACAGCCTCACGTAAAAAAATATACAAATCTATGAAAAAAGTGTCTTAAGATAATATGTATCAGGTTATTTCCCAATACAATAAAATGTATGTGAAATATCATTTTTAAAAGTGGCAGGTGTATAAAATTAAACAAATGTTAAAATGAGATGGAAGTTCCGTTTTGTCGAAGTTTCGTCTTGAACAAGTTACGAGTATTTTGACTCATGCAACTAATAATATAAAAAAGTTGTCGCCAATTTTCTTTAAAGTGTCGTATTATGTTTTAGAGATTTCGACTAATTTAGGCATTTAACCCAATTTTTTACTTAAATATAAATAATATAGGTTAAAATTGTAACTTCCAAAATAATGCGATTTTATTATGTAATTCCATGGTTGATGAGGCATTTTTGTGTAAGAATAATGAAAAAAAAAAATATGACAAACTGAATATAATTTTTAAATGTGTTTTTGATTATAATCACAAATAGGATTTCAGAAAAAAAATTAATGTAAAAGTTTTTTTTACAACATCATGGAAATTATTATTTTCAAACAAATACTGTTTTATCTCTTTTTAGTTTATATTTGAATCAAATTTGTAGAATAAAGCGTTAGAAAAAATTGGCAAGATACTTATTTTTATAACTCTAAAGTACAAATTAAGGACTTGAAACTACTAGGGTTTTATAATAAATTGTCCTTCGGCATTATCAGAAAAATCGCCATCAATATGTTAATTGAAAAATTTCTAAAAGAATTTTTAGCCGAATTTAGAGGAAAAACTAAAAGTTCTATTAGACGCAAAACGAAAATCTTACATTCCTATATGAGTTAAAATATTGCCACAATTTAAAGATCGATAACGCTTTTTGATAGTTTATGTAATTCTTAATAAAATTTAAATACTCATAACTTTCTTTTTTTTATTAAATAGGTGAAATTTGTTCTATCTTAATTTCGTTGAAAAGTGACATATTTCGTAGACGACTGAAATTTCGATACTAGCATGAACCGCGATCTGAATTAAAATGGATACGGTCTCACAAGGTTCGCTAAATTAAAACTGTAAATAAAATTTTTCTTTGTCAATTGAAAAAGGTAAAAAGTGAAAAATTTACAAAATAAGTAAAAAGGTGGTAATGTCACGATATGACAATATAAAATGGCTCTTTGACTCTCTAAGGCAAACTGTTATTAAAGACTACTCGGTGGATTAAAGCGAAACAGCTGTAAGAAAATGTTCCAAAATTCAAACCAAATTTCCATTTGCAAAAAGTATTTAACAAAAATTTTTAATCCTAAACTTTCCTAAATAATAAAATTAGTTTTACTAATTCCTGAAGATATGTGACTAAATTTAAAGATTCAGATTGAATCATGTGAAAATTCGTTTCAGCTACTACACATTTTATTCGCTTGTCCTCGATGAAAAAAGTTAGCCGAAAATGTGTATACAGGTGTCTATGAGAATTTTTCTTATCAGATTACAAGTGGTGGCCTTCATTTTATGTGTACGAGTATGAAGAGTGTTTTTATTCAACAAATTCTTCAGTATAATTTTTTATTAGGAATATACGAATCAGATAAAAAAATTATACTATCAATTCCAAAAACACATAGCATTTTTGAACAATTATTTCCTATGTTTCACAATGGACCCTCAGTGATGCCAAAAGTATTCCAGATTGCAAACAGGAACAGTGATTCATAAATTAAAGAATCGTGATCCACATTGCTCTCTTTAAATTGGCACTTAATGATGCCTATATGGTGTAAACCGGTGTAAACACAATAAACGAAAGTTAAAGTCCAGTGGAAACAATATTGAGGAACATAAGAGATGAAGAATAATCAAATATTCTACGTATAATGTGTTTCGTCAACTTCAAAATAGTAATTTGTTGGAAAAAACAGCCCAACGGCGTTTATTTACTATCATAAGATAAAAACTTGTTTTTTTCAGTAGAACTGCGATATTAAAAGCATCGTTCTTGACAAAATAAAACGCAAAAAGGTATATTCATACTGTCATACGGCTGAGTAATAGATTACACTGATAAAACAAAATGCTGAAAATTGTATCTCAATTAATTATATTATTGCGAACTTTAAGAGTATCCTCGTACAGAAGAATGGAGGTCAATTTTCGAATAAGGCCGTCCTCAGACGAAGTTACCCCAAAAAGTAACTTAGGTCAAAACTTTCTCAAACGCGCGAAAATAGGATGATTTTTCACTCAAATAGGGGACTGAATTAAAAGAATTAATTTCACTTTCAACGAAATAGTTCAACTGGACACCAAAAAGATTTTCTATCAACGAGAAGAATTTTCAATAAAAAAAAAAGAATTTTCAAAAACAACAAAATATTTTTTTTTAAAACAGTTGCATTAACAACCAAATGGTTGAAAATTAATGCAAAAAAGACGAAATTTCAACAAAATTAGTGGAAATTTTAACCAAAAATATAAATTTTTTAGAAAACAGTTGAGCTTTTAATCCGAAAAGTAAGATTTTTAACGAAAAAGTTAATTTTTCACCAAGAAAGGTTACTTTTATACTATAAAGACGAAATTTCCTACCAGAGAACAAATTTTCAACGAGTTGAATAAAAAACTGAATTTCTAGCCAAATAGTTAACAGCTAAACGAAACGGATGAATTTTCATTCAAGAAGGATTAATTTTTAAGAAACAAGGATAATTTTGTAGCCAAAAAGACATTTTCAATCAAACACATGAAGTGTCTACCAAATATTAGTTGATTTTTCAACTTATAATAAATATTTTTTTAACAGAATATGGAATAGTTAAATTTTCAGGTAAACAACTTAATTTGAAACAAAACAGGAACAAATTTTGAACGAAAAAGTTAATTTTTCAACCAAAGAAGTGAAACTTAAAAAAAAACATTTCTAACACCAAGAAAATTAAGTTGCTACTAAATAGTTAAATTTTTTGACCAACTTATTAAATTTGCAATAAAAAAAGATGCATTTTCTACAAAATAGTTTAATATTTGAAATAAATATATTCATTTTTAAAATTAAAGTTAAAAATTAAATTAAAATCATGAATCTTCATCCAAAATTAATTTTTCTTAAAAAGCAGTTTAAGGCCTAGACTAAAACCCCGTACGACCGTACGTGTATGCGTACCAACTTTAAATCAAGTAAATAGTTGATTTTTCAACGAAAAATATGAATTCTCAATAAAACATGTAAGAGCTGATATTTCAATAAAAAATATTATAATTTCAAATAAAAAAAATACTCAGACGAATGTTTAACAAAGTAGTTGAAACCTCAACTAAAACAGATTAATTAACAAACAAAAAGGTTTCACTTTTAACCAGAAAAGAAGAATTTTCTAGTAAGAAGATTAATTTTTAACCAAAAAAGATGAATTTTCAACTAAATATTTTAATTTACATTTTCAAGAAAATAGTTTAATTTGAAACCAAAGAAAGGAATTTTAATTTTAAATTATGAATCTGCAAGAAAAAAAATGAATTTTCAGGAAAAAGGTTCAACGTTCAACCTAAAAAATTATTTTTTAGAGAAGAAATATGTTTTTAATGACATTGTTAACTTTTTAACCATAGAGCTGAATCTTAAAATGTAAAAATGAGTTTTAAATAAAGTAGTTAAACTTTGAAGCATGTAGTAGAATTTTTGACAAAAAGAAAAAAGATTTTTTATCAAATTAGATGCATTTTCAAGAAATTAATTAAACTTTTAACCAAATAGTACATTTTTAAACAAAGTATATGAATTATGAACCAACAATATATTATATTACTTTTCAATAACAAATATTTGGATTTTTTAATTTGGCTCTATTTAGTTCGGATATAAGCGAGAAAACCAGAAAATACTCAAATTTTCAGCCAAAAAAATTGTATTTGCAGTTTCAACAAAATAATTAACTTGTAAAGTAAATAGTCAAATGTTTCACCAAACGTAACCAAACGTATTACCATTTTTTATGTCGCAATCTCTACAAAACCAAAAGTTGCAAAACATTAAATTTTACAAAATGCTAAATGTCTTATTTATTTTATAAAATTATGACTGAAGTCTATAATTGGAGATTTGTACTTTGTAGAGGTGGCATGAACGATTTTATCCATCCCTTCTGCATTCCTGTAGTGGAGTGTGTAGTCTGCTAACTATACCTACCCCAAAATTCGAAGGGTGTCGAGGACAATGCGACCCAGCGTTGCCACAGCAGGTATGTACCTATATACAGAATCGATTTTTATAACTCATGATTTTCGTTTTGTACGTTAGAGTTGAGATCTCTCTTGCCCGTGAGTGTCAGGCATATGTTGAGTTTGGGGGACTTGCCAGAGGAATAAAAAGAAGATAAGCGAGCGGGAAAGGCTGGGATTTCGCCGGTGAGCCGGCAGTCGTCAGTCGTTTTCAGCCTCTCGAGTGAGACGGGTCGTTTAGTGTTCCGCTCCTGAAAATTGTATAAGCATGGCGCGAAGGAGCAGCATTATTTCCTTGGTTATCCTGGCAGTGATTCGTAAGTGCATTTTTCAAGTGAAAATTAACCACTGCGTCGCCGGTGACCCAAAGAGGATAATCAAAGAGTTCGCGTTTGCGCCAATCCCTTTAGCCAACAAATTGAACACACAGACTCTCAACCCTCTCCCGAAATTTTGCCAGATATAATTCGAATTTCATTACAACTATGTGTAGCATTATTTTTCCTTCTCTATATTTTCTAAAGGATTTATTCAATTTTACATTAGATTTAACCTTTTGGAATCATCTGTCAGTCTGCAGATTCGCGTATTTCATTTTGAACGCAATTCGCATATTTCGTTTTGAACGCAATTCGCATCCCTTATTCTGACCTAGAAATAATTTTTAAACCTGATACTTGGTTTAGAGGAAATTATGACAAAATAAATTTGTTTTTGTTTAAATTTGTACTCAGGAGTTAAGAACATTCTATATTCAAAAGTCGTTTCCTGTTTAATCTGGTTATATCATACGTTATTCCCAACACGTGGGGTTAACTTTACCGGAAGGTGAGGACATGACCACCTTTTCGGGAGTAGCAGAGAAAGGTGTTAAAAATGGAGTCTTCTTTGATTTTCAGTTATTTTTTATATTAGTGACAATTACGTGAAAATACTCCAACTTGGTTTTGTTCACGTATCATCCTCTGTGAGAGAAAATGTCCATAAAATGAAAAAAAATGGTTAAATACATGTATTAAATTCGGCCAATCAATACATTGATTTGATGTTAGCATGTCAGGAAATATAAATTAAATCGTAAAATCATATTCCATTTTACGTACAGTCTTTCAAAGATGAGTTTTTTCATAAATTTAAAAAATTTTAATTGACTCATGCTGCTATGCTCAATTGTCTCATATGTAAATCGCGAAAGCATACATTTTAATTTTAAATTAAATCATTTCTTCGGCTATCAGTATGTCCTTACAACCCTATCTATTTAGTATCGTTAAGAAAAAATGGCTTTCGGAATTTCCCAAACCCACCATACCTGAACCACTGAACTTAATTAAAAATTAAATTAAAAGTTAATTTGCAGCAACTCAACTAGAAATATAATGGACATCAGCAAAAATGTGTGTCTTGTTTCTGGAAATTTCGATTGACTTCTCAAATTGAAGGGCAAGCAAATAGAATATTAATTTATTTTATGGCGAAGCACGCTCGCCTTCTTTTTATTGCTTCAATCTAGTTTTATCAGTTTGTAAAAATAGAATGCACCGTGTTCGTATTGGCGCACGTAATCTGAATTACAAAGCTGTACAAAAATAGTGCGAAAGTAAACACTTTTTTCTTTGAGCTACAGAATATTCCGCGATCGATCTCATATCTCAATGCTTCTTGACTGTCAATTTCAGCCATAAGGAAGAAAAAAAGCAAAAACTGGAAAGTATATGTTTGCCACGTTTAACATTCGTCTCAAGTTTAAAATGGAAAAAAAACAACTTATCTATAAGGTTTAGCATGTAAATGTACATACACGATATTTGCAAACATGCTACAGTCGTTGTCAAAAATTTATTGTTGTAAAACCAGGAACCATAAATTTAAACATTATGCGTACATCAGAAAGTAAACACTAAAACAGTGCTGACTCATATTTTTCATGATTAGATAAAAAATACCTGTCTGTGCTTATAAAATCACGATTTCCGTGACGTTAACTCATATCATGGATACGATATCCAGGGATTTATCAAAAAATATAATTTTGCTCTTTCAACACATCATCAGATTATTCACGTAGGTCGTAGATGGTATTGTATGATTGGGGAATAACAAAACATGTATTGTTGCAGCCCGAATGTGCCAATTTGGACTAAAAATGGAAACATTTTCCTACAGAAATTCTCACAATTATTAGCCTCACAATTAGACTGTCAAAACATTTGCAAAAGAGATATTAGCTTTGATTTTTATTTACGCGTTCATTGCTTTGAACATTTTTTTCTACTTGATCCATATGCCATATGCTTTTTAAAATTTGCTTCGCCCTATATACATCTTTTCACTGTTTCTCCCCTTCGTTAGAAACTCTCAACCACTGAATGGAAGAATTCGCACCAGATGTTTGTAATAAGCCGAATTGAAATAAAAAGCTTCCCACTTTTCTAGACTTTCAGTATATAGAATCTTTTAAGCAAATCCTAAATTCATAACAGTTTACTAAACTCTTAAATGCTTCTCTGAGGCTGTCAATTATTTTTAAATCATACATTTTCTTGTATTCAGTGTTTGGCATTGTTCGCACGGTTTTAGAAAATTTTAATTTAAAAAGATTCGTTTCCTGTATAGTATTGTCGAAATATTTGAATATTTGAATGCATAACCAATTTTCGAAGAATGTGATTTTATCTCGTAATATGAGGGTTCATGGTGGTAAACGAGTCTCCTATCTGAATCGCCGGAACCTGAGTAGTCAGTATACGCAGTAGACGTAGTCAGTAGACGCATAGCATGACTAAGTGGCGACAAATTTTTCAGGTGAAAGAACGCACACAGTTCTCCATATGCAATCTATGTTGAATGCAAGCGGTGCATTTCACATGCACAAATAAATGTGCTTCGTCATTAAATAAAAAAAAAAGGAAAAACTTTCATAATCGGTACATTATCAAATTCAGAGGGATCACACACTTTTCCGTATTTCTAAAAAACTTACCCTGTTTTTTTTAAATATACGGTATTATTATACGATATGTGCTCGGTAAATGCTCTTAAATTAGAAGATGTAGATAAGAACTGATGAGAAATATAAGAACCACAGTTCGTTTTATATCTACAAAGTTATTCTGTTAAAAACTAGAATGTGATACAGCCTGTAGTTACATTTTTGTTTTAATATGTTTATAAAAAATAAAATATAAAATGTAGCTGTGAATTCGATCTTCAGTGTTTCTAGTTTTTTATTCATAATTTTGATGGTTCTTATTTGATCAAAACTTTGCTTTCCCTTTACGAGTAATATTACCGAATACATTTGCTTCCTCATATCCAGGTAAAAAATGTATATATTGTTTATATACAGTGGATAAGACAAGGCTATTTTTCATTTGTTTTATGAACTTTTCTCTGTGAAACAAATGAAAAATATCAAGTGTTTTATCCACTATATAAATTATATATAACTTTTTCACCTGGGTAGTAGTTAGAAATGAAAATGTTTTTAAACCAATATTAGGTGTTGCTCTGTAGGGGTCCCCCGTTCACCACAAAAATACAAAAATTCAATCAGGCTAATCGATTCGTCTTGAACCAAGAATTTTTTTATTCTTAAATCAATTTTGTATTATCTTCATGAAAAAAGTTTTACTGTAGAAAATATGTGTTTTAAATATTATATAAAGAACCATATCTTTCTTTATTTCTCAATAAAATGTATTAATATTATACGTCAATCGATCCGTTACGAATCAGTTATATATTTTTTAATCAAGTTTAAAATACGTTAATGAAAAAATTGTAAAAATATTATAAATTTCAATAACTTCCTTAGTCTTCAATAAAATTGATCAATATTATTGTCAATCAAATCATTCGATTCGTCTTAAATCAAGGAAGCTTTTCTATTCGTGCATAAAATTTGAATCAGGTTTTACAAATTTTACCTATTTAAATACATAGTGAATTTGTAATCGGAAATTAAAATTTGTCTAAAAATGTATTTTATTTTATGGATACACTTTAAGACCGAGAAGAAACATTATTTTTAGCACACTTAGGTTTGATAATTGAATTCATAATATTCCAAACATACAGAAACAATCATTATCTCAATATAAGCAAAAGGAATTTATCACGTTTTGTTTGCTTATTCATAAAATATCACGAATGAATTATTCATAAAGGTATGCTTTAAAAGAGAAAATAATGTTTATTGTGGAAACGATTTTAAATATATAAATTTTTTTTATTTAAGCAATGTTATCTTTTGTCAGACTTTTTTACATCGCAGTGAATGGATTTTCAACGGCCGAAGTATATCTAATTTAAAAAAATAAAATTATTTATATAAGAAATCGCTGAACAAACACTTAAAATTATTTTGAATTATTTTAATCTCTTTTCGATTTTTCCTCTTTTTCGTGAACCGTTACTCTGTTTTCTCTTTTTTTTGGGTCCCCTTTTGCAGTGATTCCTCAATTAACAACAATAAAATCCTGAGAAACATGACAAAAATTAGGTCCTAAAATACGAACGTTCATCAAAGTAAATGAACTATCTAACTATATTTTTTTAATAACATTTTTTCGCTCAATTCATCTATAATTGATGTAGGGGTTGCTGGGTATGCTTAGGAAATTAGGCATCGCAGATATCTGTGGGAATTCCGAAATAACCTGATTATAATCCGGTGAGGCATCCATTGCTAATCGAATCAGAAATCAGTTTTTGCGGTTATGTATAAATAGATCGTATAATTTCCTAGCAGTTCTACGAAATATTAATATTCCACCATTGATTTTGAAAAAAAGGAGAATTGAATATTAAAAATGTTGATAATTCAAACACCTGGGATACTTGAAAGATTATTTTTAAAGACCCAATCTTGACATTTATTGAAGCAAACATTTTCCATAAGATATGATTGACAAACGTTTATTCGAGTCGCTGCGCCAAAATTTGTCATAGACTTAATGAATCATCGATTGTGTAATTGGCCGTAATAAAGTCAGTTTCTTTAATTGCGAGTACATTATGCCACAAAGAAAGGGCTAAATTGCCGCCGACAAATGACTCACAGAGGCAGTATGGGAATTTCACGAATTAGTTCATTAATTCAGTCAATTATACACTTCCCAAGAATTCATTCACCCCCTGGAATATAGAAAAGGAGAAACCATTTCCCTTGTAGATATAATTAACGTTGATGTTGCTGCGCGAAAATTGCAGTCACTCAGGTCATTTTCTTGAGTATAGTGTCCTATATGTATATATCAGTAGTTACTAATGATAAGAACAAACACGACCGGTGAAACTGATTTTAACTGAAATTTGTTTATAAACGCGCTTTTGTTTTTGTTTACAGTTTTTTGCCGTCTTAATAAAAATTGAAGACGAAACTTAAAATAATTTTTTTAGCCCCCAAAAAACAGCATCATCAGTATAGTTTTTCTGCTTACGGAAAAAATAATTTTTAATACAAAATGAAAATTTAGTTTAACCCTTTTTTTTAGTTTACTTGTTTATTTCCTTTTAAGGTTATAGAAATATAATTTTCTCCTTTTTTTATTCGTGAAAAAAGGTTTTTTAGTAATGAAATTGTAATTTTTTAATTTTTATGACTTGTAGACATTTTTGGTAAACAGGAATAGATAGGAAGCTATTTGTTGTTATTATATGGAAAATTTACATTGAGTATTAGACAGCATATTATTACTAGTTAAAAAATAATATTAAATGTGTAAACACCGAAATTGTTCTATTTAATCGAAAAAATTGTGACATTATAAATAAAAAAGTGTATCAAATTTTTCGGTGCCCCCCAGATCATATTCTGGATCCATTTTAGTATTTACCGGGGTGATAATAATTAATTGGGGGAATTTTTTTTTACGAAGCCGAGGTTAGTTCTAACTATGTATTGAGTGACCCTGGAAAGTTTACGAAGGCGATATTTCAATGTGTATAGTATTTTCCATATAAATAGAATACCGGTAAGGTTTCGCCTTCTTTAACTTTTAATATACAAAGCATCCCAGTTTTGCTCAAGAGATATCGTTGCGAATAAGTATAGCGGAAAGTTTGACAAGAGATAATAGAAAAGGGACAAGGCAAAAATGATAAACTCTAAAATCTGTTATCAACACTTTGAATTTCAAATAAGAATTTCTTTGTCAAATATAACAAAGTCATTTCGGTGACATTGCAGACATTTTTTACCTGAGAAAATGTTCAAGGCTTAGAACTCTTCCAAATTTAAAGTATTTACAATGAAAATAATATAATTTTTATTATATGAATTCATCAAACGATTTCATCAGACTTTTTTTGGAACGGTTCTTTTTTCGTGATGGAAAAAAGCTTAGGTTTTTTCCTTTAAATATCTGAAGGTTACAAAAATTTAAATATTACTACTTATTTTTAAAAATGAGTTTCAGAAGTGAACTGGAATTCACTAACCAACAAGACAAAAGTTTATCAGATTGGCCCTAAAAGTCGTTAGCCAATTTAGTTTAAGGATTCAAAAGATTTGAAAGAATGATTCATGGGGATTCAAAAGGGATTCAACAGATTTCCAATGGAAAATTCTTACTGATTTAATTTAGTGACCCATTTCTCACTGATTAAAATTTAGATAGAACTTTGAAAGATTTTAGGAGTTTTAAATTAAAATTTAAAAGTTTGTAAACATTTTACGGCAACCGAAGGTGTTGAACAAGAATTAAATAATATTTAATATTAATTTAAAAATTTTAAGGCGATTTTTGAGAGATAAAAGCTTTGGGGAATTGTAAATATTTGTCTAATTTTTTAATTTTTAATATTTTACAATAGTTCTATAGATTGCAAAAATTTTCACAGGAACTACAGGTTTTTCTTGAGATTTTAAAGACTTGATAATTTAAAATATTTTGTCTTAATTAATTTGTCGATTTTAATGAGTTTTATTGAATTTCAAACAATTTTATAGAATTTATCAGATTTTATGATTTGAAAAATTCTATGGGATTTCAAAGCATTCATAATATTTTAATGGATTTTAAATAAATTATACACAGAAATTAAGGGATTTAAAAAGTATCAAATATTTGTAATAGATTATAAGAATTCAAAGAAATTTAGAGGGATTTTAAATGCTTTTAAACATTTTAGATTCTTTTAAAAGATTCCCAGGATTTTAAATATTTGAGGGAATTTCCAAGGGCTTCAAGGAAGTTTTGAATTCTGAAAAAAATTTCAAGGGATTTCCAGAGATTTTGAGGATTTTAAGGAATTGCAAAGAAATTTTTGCAATTTTTCTGCAAAGAGATTCCTACCTCTCAACCTAAAATTTAAAATAAAATTCCATTTGCGTCAAGAAACATCCTTTTATCACAAGAGGATATTTCTCTGAGTGTTAATTCTCAAAATTTACAATTACTACCTACATTTTCATAATTAAAATTGATTAGGTGCACGAATGTTTTTATGTTTCAAATTATTAAAACGTCAATAAGTCATCAACTGTATTGTCACTTTATGATGGAGCACCAATGTCAAAATAAAATAATGGAAAAATACAATGATCGTTACAAACCGTCTTTAAATTGTCAACACTGTCAATTATTATTAATATTCTTTTGTGCAGCCTTTGAAATATTATTATTTTTTATGATTTTTCTTAATATTCCAGTGAAAAAATAAAAAGGGGAGATAAGCCAGAAAATGATTGGGGGTGGGGGTGGGTTTAACTCTCTGTAGATTCGTGTCTGTTCGTAAGATAAATTTCTGTAAGCAAATGGAAGAGTAATGTAAATAAATAAACCAATATATATATATATATATATATATATATATATGTTTTTTAACTGAGTTATTATACAAATTGAGAATACAATGAAAAGTTATTATTTCTCAATTTCAAAGTTTCATTTATTCATGCCTTAAACATTTGATTTAATAACAAAAAATTCAGGTTTGTTTCATTGGAGAATCAAAGTAACAATATTGTTCAAGAGATATTATAATGACACAGATATTTCATTGAAATACCTTGATGCTGTTCGGTTGCTTAGCAGCTTATAAAAAAGAAACCGGGAAATAGGAAGGATATACTTCCGAATAGCACCCACCGACGATTTTCTTGAAAGTACGTATACTTACGTATTTTGATGCGCTGATTAC
>JAAAKG020073255.1:0-17191 GCA_010014905.2 Druon quercuslanigerum
ACTCCCCTCCCTACCGAGTGAGTCACGCCTACCCCGAAAGGGAAACGGCTTAATGGTGTAATAATAATAATAAAATATCCTTTAGTTCTCAACAATTGCAATTTTCAACTGTTAGCATTCAATTATAAATTTACACCAATTTCCAAAAATGGAAGACTACTGAATTTTCAGCTGTTGAAAATTGAAGAAAATTAAAAATAAATCTTGCTGTAAGTGCATTAACTTATTAAAACAAATTTTTTAATGTCAAAAATGTTTGAAAAACCTTTGAACATTATTTAAAAATATAACGTTTCTTATAAAAAGATTCTTTCTGTTTCTTTCCCATTATAATTTCCCTTTTCCTGAAAAAATGGCTTTATTTCCCCTTTTTTGAGCTCCTTTTGCATACTGTGATCCCTGTTATTGAGTGGTGGTAAGATTAAATTAAATTGGAATATGTATTCAATTGAATGTGTGACGACGTCGTGAACGGAGGAAGTGAGCAACGGGTGGAGGGTTGGAGAGCGAGTTAAAGAGCATTAAGTAGCCGTTGCGTCCGCTGTCAGTCTCCGCTCTAATTAATGATAATTGACGGCCTCACGGCGCGAAGCTTCGCACATTGTTACATCTCTTTTCCCTTCTCGCCCGCGCATTCGCAAGCGTGTCGAGCCGCATAATCGCAAAACACGCTCGCTACTTGACAAATTAGCATTTCGGGCTAAAGTCGATTTCTTATTGATGGGGTTAAGCCCGCTTACACGGTCAAGCCTAAGTAGTAATTGCGATTGGGATTTACAAGGGCCCAGGCTAGTTTTACCTGTTTCTGTAACACTAGTTTAGCTGGGTTCTAGCTAGGTATTCTAACCAGGTCCTAACGGGAATACTCTTCCACCGCTTTCGTCTAGACTCTCTCTGTTTTTCGATACTTACAACGTTAAGCTGTATTATAAATATAGAAAATAAAAACTCAGATGGACAAAGTCAGTAACGAGATAATCCTTAAAGAATGTTCGGGCATGTTGAGAGAATAAATGATGGACGACTAACGAAACAAGTATATCGAGGTAAAGTAAATGGCAGCGTGCCCAGAGGAAGACCGCGGAAAGAATGGTTAGAATGTGTGAATGAGACCCTAGTTAGAAGGGACATAAGAAGCCATAAAAACATGAGAGCCTGTATGAAAAAATGCATGGACGTTAAAGAACCTAGAGAAGTATGCCAGGACGGAAAAGTATAGCGGAAAATAGTTAATAAGAAGAGTGTCACTAGAGTAAATGTCGCTTGAAACAAAAGACCTTGAATACTAATGGACCCAAGTGGGGAACCTCACATGACGACCCTGTGAGGATCTTCACTTGGGGTGATTGCTAGAGAGATTGATCAGCAGCCTGGGTCGGAGCAGTGTTGCGGAATGAACGTGTTATTTAAATAAATAACACGAGAATTCTAGATCAATCTAAAAAATTTTATAACCCCTTCCTCACACTACTCCTCTTTCCAACGAGTGAGTCACGCCTACCCGTAAAGGGAAACGGCTTAATGGTGAAATAATAATAATATAATATACGATTAGTAAAAAACAAGTCATTTTTTTAAGAACAGCAGGTCGAAAAATAAACGTTTATCTATCTATATTTTGTTGCTTAAAAAGATTTTTTTTTTGTATATACATATTTGTATTACACAGCATCTGAATATTAAACATTTGCATTCTACTATGACAATTCACTATTTTCATTATTTTCCCATGGCTTTCGTTTCCACAGTATAAAATTAATTTTTTCCCTTGTATTTCACATATTAAAAACAATTTTATCTTCATTTTAAAATAAAATTGTGGGGGGGGGAGGGTAACAAAATAAATTAGTTAGCAATGGTTGATTATATTCACAGTGCATTTTATATAATAAAGTGTCATCTGTAGAACGTTCATCTGGGGTACGCTGACGAAGACCCGACCTGTCGAAAATTCATATATTTTGTGAAAAATTCATGGATTTCATGGAAAATTCATCTGTTTTAGTTGAGAATGATTTTTTTATCTGAAAAAGTACATATTGCATTTTTAGTTAAACACTCAACATTCTTCATTGAAAATTAACTTTCTTGTAGAAAATTAATTATTTTTCAAAAGTAATTTTTAAATCTAAAAACTTTACGCATACATTTTTTGCTGAAAACTAATCTTTTAAACTAAAAAGTTCATGTATATTTTTGAAAGCTCGTCTTTTGGTAGAAAATTTATCATCTGATTTTAAAATTCCAGTTTGTAAGTTAAAAATTCAGCTATTTCGTTTACTAATTAATTATTTCTTTAAAAACTTAACTGCTTTGTTAAAAATTCTGTTTTTCGTGTATTTTGATCTTTTTTGTTTCAAAATGCAAATGGTCGCATTTTCCATCTTTCCTTCTTGTAGGTTGAAAATTTATTTGTCTTGCTTGAAAATGCACTTTTTTTGTTGAAAAGTTAACTGTTTTCGAACAAATTCGTCTTTTTGTCATAAAAATTTAACTAGGTGGTGGGCTATTTTGTTGAACATTCATCTCTATTGCTTAAAACTTAAAAGTCATGTCTTTGGTTCAAAATTTAACTGTTTTGTTAAAAATTCTCTTTTTTTCTGTTGGAAACTAATTTTTTGACTGATAATTATCTTACTATTTCGGGGTAAGCGTGACTCACTCAGTTCTAGCCTCGTTATACTCTCTGGGATCAAGGAGTTCATATGAGAAAAAGGAGATGGGGCAGTGTACGAGTAGATATAAAGGGGGTGGGGGCGCTGATCAAACTCTATAGCAATCGCCCTTGCCGAAGAGCTTTACAAAGTCGTCATGTAATATTATTATTATTATTATTATTATTATTTCAAGAGGCTGTTATTCTTGAAACTAGGGCAATTAATTTGAGTCCCGTATAACTGCAGTAAAACCTAGTGTACTATGCATTTAAAACAAGAATCATAAAACAGAGACCGACTCACGGGTCCTCCTCATTATTAAATTATGTTTTAAGTCCTTTAGGATAAGTATGTACACTGCCGAACAAATCTTTTTTCACTCAGTATGGACCTTTGAAGCATTCGACTTTATTAGAAGTACTCGAATTTTCCTAGACGTTTGGCCAGGGAAGAGGAAAACTGCACAAACCCATCTTCCAGAGTTCAGCCCGTTTCAGCCGACTGTTGAATTTGAATGTCAGTACAAAACTACAGTCATCAAAGAGGGGGGGGGCGGAGGATCCAAAAAACTAAATCAACCAAAACAAGATTTGAGAAGATAGAAGAAACACAATGAGATATAAATTTGAATGACAATAACGCGTATCTTACTTCGCTTGAACTGTGTCAGACGACGGTATAAATAGTGGGTGGTGGACTGGTGGCAGACGCACTGGACTATTTAGATGAGTTGACTCCAATTGGCATTTACCGTGAGAATCCTGTATCCTATCTAGTGAATGATGTGTGTGAACCAACTCTCTATGCACGATCTTCGTAATCCCTAAAGAGGCACTAATCATGCAAATTGAGGTTCCGTCTCCATTAAGTTATGTAACCCCTTATACAGATTATGAAATTCTTTCTTATTTTTCAAAACTTCTTATTCTAAAACCAAATCTGAAAGGATTTTATAGGGTATTGTAATCTATTATTTATTTATAAATCAAATAAGATACAACTGCCAATAAGCACCCCTTGCCCTCGCAAATCATTTCCCTTCCTTTTCTCCCAATTAATTTATCTCCTCTCATTCATTCCTCTCACCCTCTCCATCGTGTCAATCCCCTCTTTTTCTATTTCCTTATCTCTCCTCTCCCAACCCCTTTTCTTTTGACCTTCCCTCACTTTCCCTCCCCATTCTGTATCCTTTCCCATCATCTCACCCCACATATTCTTTATCCCCTCCCCTCAATCCCTTTCCATCCCCCGACCGCAAACCTTCCTTCAACCAGAACCTCGCCATCCCCATTAGTTTCTTCCTTCCTATAATAGTTTCTTTGATATTTCCATGTACATGTTTCTGTCTGGAGTCACGAATCCCTCATTACGAATTTATTTGATTAAAACATTAAAAATGGTCATCTACTTATTTCACTCGGAAAAAAATTGCTTGACTCAAAACAAATTTTTCCTTAGATATATTCAAACTAGGGTGTATCAAGAAAAATAATTTTGATTGAATTTACCAAATAATCCATCTACCAAAATATTTGTTTAAAAGAACTAAAACGTCAGTTGGCTTGAAAATTCAACTATTTGGTTGCAAATGCAACGGTTGTGGTTGAAGGTTAACTCTTTTTGCTTTGAAAATTCAATTTTTTGCGTTAAAATTTAATACTTTTCGTTTGAAAATTCGACATGTTGTTGAAAATTCAACGATTTGGTTAAAATTTTGACTATTTTGTTAGTTTTTTTGAAATTTCATACTTTTGGATTGACAATTCATTTTTTACGGTATAAGAGCAATCTTTTGTTGGTTGAAATACATTTGAAAATTTTAATCTGAAATTCCTGAAAGTTCGTATTTTAAAAACGTTACAAGATTAAATGCTGGTCTTTGAATATTAATGGTCAGGGAAAATAAAAAATTGATTAGAAAATTTGGAAAATGAAGTTTTTCAGTCACCCTGCAAACCTTTCATTGAATCAACACAATCTTTTGTTAACGTTATAACACAACATTCATTTGGTTGTTATAACTAAGCTTTTGTACAATTGACCAAGTTTGTTTGTGAGTGTTTGTTTCAAAAATTGGTATAAACCCAGATTAACATCTCCATAGGAAAAAGGCCCCTTCCTAAAGTATCTTCTTCAATTTTGATTGAAATTTGATAAACTGCTCGAAATCGAATTTTCTCCCAAGTTTGGCCCAAAGGCGATTTTGGCCCGTCATTGACTGATAAATTACTTTGAGTATCGAATTTCTTGCAAGTCCTAATGCTGACAGGTGTGAAGAGACGCGCGACCAACGAAATGGAGCTTCAACGTAATGATATGGTTTACGGTTTCCGTATTGAATTGAAACACGATTCTCAGTGGGGTAGGTCAAGCCGAGCCTTCTCCGTACGTGAGTTTTATTGTCGCGCGCGTGTGTTTATTAACCTTAACACCGAAACTGATACGTATAATTTTTCGTATCCAAACATTGTCCGGGCTCCGAGATTCCAAACGTTACCGATCGCAGCTTGTTATAACCCCCTTCCTACTTTCCTTCCCATCTAGAGTTACTACTCATTCACTACTACAGTCTGAAAAAAGAGATTCGTGAATGAATCAGCTCACTTCTCTAAATTGTATGACCTTCTTCTTCCGGATGACCTTGACTTTCTTTTAGCGTAATATATCAATTAAACAACTATCAAAACCTGCAAATTTGTATTCCATGGAAAGCTTATCAGAAGTCACCATTCTATCTGGAAACGATCATTCTATCTAGGTCTGTCCGTAAAGTATCAGATCTTGTGCTCTAACTTTGTGCCTAGTTGTGCTATTGTCAAAACAGGTATATACCATTCAGGAAGATCCTCTGTGAGGCTCCATTCGTAAGAGATACAAACCTACGAATTTTTACTCGACTAGTGTACGACGTTGCGTCAACGTCTAACCACGTACGCGTTGCATTTAAGGATGATGGAACGTGCCGAACAAAGGGTGTGTAACTGTGCATTAAGTTTGACCAAATACTTGGCCATTCATGTTCGGAAACCATCGTTAGGATTCGGAAAGTGTGACCCTCCCTCTGACAGGTTCGCAAGGGCCGAAGCACCTCAAAATGTGGAATTGGAGATAAACCACGTGGCTGCAAAATTCGTTTCATGGCTGATGACGGAAGACCAGAAGAATTATCGAGTGAAGTCGCTCAGGAAAATGTTGAATCAATCAGAAACAGGGAAATACACTGTAACAAATAATCGTAATTTTCCCATACGAAAGTATGTGATTTTTCCACATACTTTTGAATTTCCCATACAAGCAAGGCAATTTTCCGTTGTTCACTTGTAAATTCCCCATAAATGTAGGGAATCCCATACACTGGTATGGGAATACTTCCAATCATATATGGAACATTGATGCGCGGCTGCAGAATGCGCAGCTGAGCGAAGCGCGCATGCGCGGTAACTATGGTGCATGGAAGAGAATGAGAAGAATACTCGTATAATACAATCAAGGCCTCAAGCGTCTAATTCCTAATAGTTTTACTACAAACTTTTGAAAGGTTTTGGAGTGTTAGTAGTGGAACAGTTAAATATTGTGAGTGCAATAAGATTGAGTGCAATTAGAAATTTTGAACAAAAAGAAGAAGGAAGCAACAAGAGAGAGAAAATTCTAGACGAGCGTCTAATTCATTATAGTTTAATTAGACACTTGTGAGACATTTTGTAGTTGGAGAAGTTAAACAGTTAAATATTGTGAGTGGAACAAGATTCAGTGCAATTAGATATTTTTCAATGTAATGTAGTATAAGTAAAGTTTTATATATTTTAATAAAACGTTTTAAGAATTAAAAGAAATAATTTAATATTGGCATTTGATTGCATTATGGAAAAAATACAAAATGGGTATGGGCAAAATACATCCAACGTATAGTACAATTGGGCATTCTTTCCATGTTTGAGTATGGGGAAAATGCAAGGAGTGTATCAGAAAAATCCAACCAATGTATATTACAATTGGCATATTTCCCATACCCAAGCATGGAAAAATACTAACACGGTGTGGGAAAATTCTCATACTCTTGCAGCTATTTTCCCATACCACTATATGGAAAAATTTCAATACGCGTATGAGTTAATTACTTCCAATACATGTATGGAAGATTTACCACAGATTTTTTTTATAGTGTTGGTTTATCGGTATGACCCTGAGATAAAAGCCCAATCTTCGCACCTGGATACCCGAGAGCGAAAAAAGCGGGCCTCAGTTGGAGCAACATCAATGCAATATTCACTGTTTTCTTCGACCAGGTAGGTTTTGTGCACCGTGAATACGTCAGGGAGTAAGTTAAGTGTATTACCAAGAAGTTCTAAAGCGATTACCTGAAGAAATAAGATGAAAACGGTCTGATTTGTAGAAAAGTGGCAACTGGGTTTTTTACCACCACAACGCACGTCTCCATGCATCGCAGGTTATTCAACAATTTCTGGTGAAACACGGCTTTCCAAAATATCGAAAGCCCTCATATAGTCCTCAACTATGATTTCTGACTGTTTCTCAAATTGAAGTACCCTCTGAAAGAAAAAGAATTTTAACACGTAGAAGAAATACAAAAAAATGTGACGTAGCAGATTTTAGCTATACTTCTGAAGGTGAATTTATGGAGTGCTTCCGGCAGTGAGATTTTGTCAGGCGGGAAATGGAAGAGTTGAAATTGCAGAGCCAAAAGTTGGAGACTTTGACCCTAAGGGGACACTTAAAAACTACGTCACGCTATTTTGGAAACTTTTTCAACCCCTCCCCTTATTCATCACAGATCATAATTCACCTCAGGGTGGGTTGTCAATCAAATAGAATTATTTTCTGAAAATTGTTTTGAATTTTAAACAAAATAATTAAATTTTAAACTAAACAGTACCGTTTTTAACCTAAAAATATTAATTCGCAACCACAAATAATTGGATTTTCAACCAAAGAGATGAATTTTCAACTTAAATGATGAATCTTCAACTGGAGTAGTAAAATTTTGAATTAAAAAATTGCTTTTTAACCACAAATATGAATGATCAAATATTTAAATTTTCTACAATGATAATAACAGATTTTTCAAACCATAACTGAACTGAAAACGATAATTTTTAAATAAAAAATGTAGCAGTCAAATTTTCAATTTAAAAATTAAATTTAAGTAGATTTAAATCCAACAGAAATTGATTCTGCACCTAAAATATAAAAGTACACTTTGCAATATAAACAATTAACTTTTAAAGAAAAATATTTGTATGGTCAAATAAGTTAGTTTAAATTTATGCGAAAGAAACGAGAAAAAAAAGGAAGCTTCTTGAAAACAGGGGAAATAAAGAAGAATTCTTTTTAAAAGAGTCAAACAAGGGAAGAGGGGAAATAGTATAAAGTCTGTATTTAGATGCTTCACATGTAAAATAAAATCACTGCTTTTCATTTTTTAAAGCATTGCAAAAAATGTGTCAGGTACTAAAGAAGGTTAAAGGGCAAAGAGAGGAGTTGGGGATAGGCAAGTAAAAGGAAAGATAAGTACAGGAATTGGAACGTATAATAGAACAGTTAGGGAAAGCAGGAAAGTAGAGGTAGTGGGTTAAGTGGGGACAAAACTACTGAGTGAGCTTCAATGATGGGATGCCAAGAATTAATAAGAGCGGTGTAGGGAGGAGGTGGAAAGAAGTGTGTGTATAACAGTATGATTTTAGAAGAGTATCTAGGAGAGATGGGACAGTAGAGGGTGGATTCAAAGAGGTTAGGGATCGTAGGGGAGCAGACGATAAACGGGAGCAAGTGATTGCACTAAGATGCATGGAATTACAGTGCAATTCGGTGACTGCGCTGGTTTTGGGGCTGGCGGTGGTGTGGAACAATCCCGAGAGAGTGCCGCTTCGGATGTAAACGCTTTTTTTTTTGTTCAAACCTGAGTGACCAACTTACACTCCCGCAGTTCTTTTTACTCATACCTGCGGCGTGGCTTGAATTCTCGGAAGGGATATATCTAGGCGTGTTATATCGAAGTTTGACTTAAATACACAGTTTCAGTACGTTTGCTTACGAAATTCTTATTAAAGAATGCGTGCCGTCCTCTTCACTAACTGACTTTCTTAATCGAAAACTTCTTGTGAGCCCTTCATCAGAAAAATTTTATACAGTGCATTATTCAATTTTTCACCAGATAATCCAATTACCTCAACATAAGAGAATAATCCAGCTTAATCCCTTAGCAAGGAAATAAATTGCTTGTAATGCTCTAACGGCATTACGTACGCGTCACCGCTAACCATAAATTTCACCCCGTAGGGCTCAAATGATATTGAGTTCCATGTATGTGTAAATAGCGAAAATACAAGCATGTTACCATTTCCAATCAGGGGTAGGTGTAAGCTCTTGTCATCCTGATTGGAGAACTTTCAGCCAATCGGATGGTTGTATAGTTCTCTACTGCGGTGTCACTGCACGTGGATTATGGCGGAGGGAGAATGGGAGGTTTTCAACATATGTTTTGCGTGTTCATAGTGAAGGGGACTCGATGGTATGGTAAAGGGAGATGAGGGGCAATGCATCGAATTCAATAGAGACAATGGAGAGGTCCAAGGGAATGCCGCTTACCAGATCTCGACAGCGAGCTGATATTTTCAATGGAGGAGAAAGCGAATTCGTCGCTGCAGCAAAAGGGATGATGGACGTAGTTGAAAAGAGGATTAGATAGGGGAGTGATTCCTAGTCAATCAACTTGTTTTGCAAATCAGTTTATGAATGTACTTTCAGAAAGAACATTTGGTTCAATTGTGTTTCCATTTATTTATTTTTCAAACGCTGCAAGTGAGAATAATCTTTTTAGTTGGACCTCTGTAATTGTATTCGATCTTCTTAGATTCAGTGGATATTTAATAATCGAAATTGGAGATTATGAATTAAATTGTTCTTGCGGATTGGATTAGGACATCTTGAAGCTAGATCCAGCTGGAATATCTTTAGTGACTTGAAATGGATCACAACTCATCACTCATCAGATGATGACATCAACTAAAAAAGTACTTAAGTTTAAGAAAGTACTTAAACCCCCAAAAAATTGATTTTCGTCACCACCTTATCTCTTTTCGAAAACTTGAATGCGGCGCATTGAACATTGAAGGACCCTTTGCTCTCTATCGTAAGTGGATATCTCCAGCGGATAATCAGGCTCATGGAGGATGGCCCGAGGGTGGAAGAATTCAATTCATAAACGTCAACACGGACGGGTGTTTAGGGCAGAAATATGCGGCGTTATTGTCTGCAGTTGTTTAGTTGTATCGGATACCAGAGCATGATGCCCATACAGTATATGATGTACATTGTACCTATATACATAGAGCGTACATGTAGGAAGGGCACTTATCGGCTATATCATCGGCAGTTACTTAGCGCCTTTTCGATGCTCGCTCGATGGCTATCGCAACCGGTGAAACGACGACCCCTTCTCCCTGAGGGCACCTCGTTACCCCATAAATTTATTGTATCCTATATGTTCCAAGCATTGCCGAACCGAAGTCGATAACCCATCTCAGCACACCGATATCCTCGTATATTTTACACACATGCAGACGCGAACGGTCAACGCGTGGGCGAGGTGAGTTTCGACTGAATTAGTTAACGTTAACAGCTCATAGGATCCTACCAAGAGCTGGTAATCTCGTAAGGAACCACGCTGAGCCTGCAACCGTATTTCTCTGGGACCACCACTGATGAATGGAAATAATGTTTCGAATTAAAAATCCAGGAATTTATGGAGAAACGCTTATCGAGAATTCAGATTTAGGATTGATTTGTGATGCGTTGGTTGTGGTGGGAAATTTTCAACTGGATGTTTTTGAATTGAATTAAGAACTCGAAGATTTGAGATTAAGATAAACGTTTTGAACTTTATCGCCATCATTTGAATTAGAAGACTTTTGAGACAGCTCTTGATCAGTTAGATGACTCTGATCATTTAGATCACAGTTCTAACAATTTCGAAATTAGTGCTCCCTTAAGACCGTAAATTCGCGAAGATCAGAAAGTAGATGGTATACCATACGTTCCGTGAATTCGCGAATTATGAATATGATTATCTTGGACGGGCTCTTGACGCGAAGCCAGACCCTCGCCTTCCTGGAGGTGTCACCTTACACCCCCGAGTGTATCTCTCTCCTGCATTTCGTATTCTCTTCTTTTTCCACAACCACCTTCACCTCCTTCCTACGGGTGTTCCATTGGGGAAAGCAAACTGAGTAAGAGAGAAAGAGAAGGAAAAATATAAGTATTCAGCAACCACTCCTTCCCTATCGTCGCTTCTCGTAACCGAATCTCGCGAATAATTGGACCTCGACTCTTCCTCGACCTCCCTCGAGCACCAACTTTACTTTGCTAGAAAGTGAGTTCTTTTTGTTTTGTTTTTCACTAAACTCTGCGGTAGACTGGATAATTGTTTGTTAATTGCATTGGATTGGAATATTTTAACTGCCACATTGATGATTACGGGACAATTTTGAAGTAAAAAAGCTCGAGGTATGCAAATTTTAGCCCTGAAAAGACTTTATCAAAAATGATAGAACGGCTTAATGGTGTAATAATAATAATAATAGAGTTTAATTTGCAAATAGCGAATTTATCACGATTTCTATTATCGTAACTCATGAGTGATTTTCCATCATGTATTTTATGTAATCACTGATCATTCAACATTTTATCTTAAATGTAAGTCATGGTAAACGTAGCTACATCATACATAAATACAGTCATGTACTTATGTAGTAGACACGTGTAGCCATATGAACGGGATGGTCGTGTGGATGCGATGAGGGGCCTAGTTCGTTGTAATCCGAAACCAGAGTCCCCGTCAGGCCCCCTCCGTTTGCTCGCATCCTCACGTCCTAAACTAAATCATAACCGTATTATATACCCGACAATGGCCACTGCCAGTGAAAAGCCGCCTCTAATCCACCAGTCCATAGACATCTTGCTTGTGTCTTCTCGTCTTTGCCTCTATAACTACACTATATGCCCATGTACGATTCCATAGGGACAAGCTTAGCCTTTCCGGATGTGGACTTCTCTTTTCTTGATATTATATACTCGACTTCTAGAGTATCGTTAATCGATGCTAAATTTAGTAGCAGGTCTATTAGCTTAAGCTATAGGAAGGCCATCAACCTATATCAGGAATTTTATCAAAGATTTTTACACATAATTCGGTCATGGTTCGTAACTTAGACCGCATTAACTGAATTTTTTAATTCGCAATTACTGTCGTCATCAAGATATGAGAAGCTTTGCAGAAAAGGTATGTTTTCGGGCCACCCAAAGTTTGATGTGAATAAGAAATTTGTCGAAAGAATCCATTCCGCGGGGAATGTAACATGAACGATAATTTGGAAGATAATGGCATCCACGTATACGGTGACACCGATTTGACCTCAGGAACTCGTTCGTGCGACACTTTCCAGGAAGGCTGGAAGGATTCCGGGACAACTTTTGACTATGGTTTTGAATCCAGGCCTCGTACGATATTTATCTCGAATCGCTCACGAGTCTTGATGGAACTCCTGGTCTGTGGTCTCTGAATCCGGGGGTCCTGGACTTACCGGGGACGGAATTTAAATTTCGCAAATTAGTCTGTCCATTACACCCTCGGTGCGATCTTGTTGTCCGATCTTAGAGATGTCCACCCCTTCTGTATCCTATCCAACAAGTTTGATTCTTTTTCTATTTTTACTTTTTAATATTTTATTTTTCGTTGCTTCCACGCCTCCCTTTTTTCTTGAGAGGAAAGACAACAGGAAAGGAAGAAATAAGGTGGTTCCTGGAAGCGTGGGTGCTTCTTCCAAGCAGGCGGGATCAGGATCTGGGCCGCCACAAATCATAACGCTCGCTCCAAGAGATGCGGGATCTCTTTTCCTCTCTTTCTATCTTGGTTATCTTCCCTTACTTCGCCTGAACAGTGTCTGGACAAATTGTCTCCGCAATTCGAGTTTCGGGCTCGAGATCGAGTGTGATGTGTATCTGAGTTTGGCGTGTGCCCCAGGCACGAGTCCAAGATGCTCAATGCTGGTGGCTTGATTCATTGTATAAAGTGAAAAAGAACAGTTTGAAAAGTGAACATGAATTTGAAAATTTAAACTAGACAGTATTTTATAGACGGTATCTATGTGGGAGGTGGCCCTTCAAACTTCAAATACAAATTCCAGGCTATTTCCCTGTTGATGCTTAAACCTTAATATTGATAATTATTCAATACTAACTGCTTTATCACCTACATTTTAAAAATAATAATTAATTCTTGAACTCTAGGGTAAAATAAAATATAATGTAAATGATTATAAAAGTGATTTCAGACTTCACAGATCAAAATGATCTCAAAACAGAAGAAATAGGATTATTTTTCAAGACAAAGGTGGAATAAATTATTTTAAATAAAAATAATCTAGCTTTCTTATTCTTAAGGTTTTAGGTCAAAATTCTATGCATTTTAAAGAAAATAGTCTGATTTTCACCCAAAAAATATGAATTTTCAACCCAAAAAGACGAATTTTGAACAGAAAAGCTGAGAAATCTAGCCAAAAAAGTCGAATTTCTTAAGAAACATTTAATTTTTAAACCAGCAAAGAAGCGTTTGCAACAAGAAACTTAATTTTTTTAACAAAATAGATAAATTCTTAACCAAGAAAGATGAATGTTTTATAAAAAAAAAAACGACTTTTCTATTAAATGATGAATTTTCAACCAAAAAGGGTGAATTTTATATTTAAAAAGACAACTGTTTAACAAAACAATTTAATTTTAGAAAAAACATGACTTTCCAAGTAAATAGAGATTAATTCTAGAATAAATAATTATAATAGTAGACTTCTCAATGAAAAAGGTTAACTTGCAACCATTAATGTTGAACTTTTAACTAAAAAATTACTTTCCTACCAAAAGTTGAATTTTAAAGCAAAAAATGACTTTTCTACCAAAAGTTGAATTTTCAAACAAAAAGTTTACTAAAAAAAATTTCATTTTCATACAAAGAATTTATATTATAATAATTTATATCTACCATAACCATAAACATAAAAAATGACTTTTCAAACAAAAAGAAACTTTTCAATCAAGTAAGGAGACTTTTCAGCTAAAAAGATGGCTTTTTATCAAATTAGTTGTATTTTCAACTATTTTAAATGTTTAAAAGGCAAGTTTTCGTTCTCAAATATATATGTAACATAAAAGGAACATTCATTTTGATACGAAGCATTATTATTAAAATCTTAAACATAAAATGATCATCAATATTTTCGAGTAGATGGTTGGTAACACGGGGCATAACATTTCAGACATTTTTTTTGAAGATTAAGGTGATATTTACTTCAAAAGTAGAAAAAAATCTGAATAGTATTCGGGTTTCAAAAAAATTCCCGGCTATTCCTCGGTGCTCGAAAATTGAAGCTAATTTACGATTTTGCTGGTCAGTGGACACTAAAAATTTATGGCATTTCTACCAAAAGATATTATTTTTTAAACCGAAAAGACGAGTATTCGTGAAAGTAGTAGAATTTTGACCAAAAAAGAATGACTTTTGAATAAAATTGTTAAATTTGCAAACAAATAATAAATTTGCTGACCAAAAATATTATCTACAGAAGAAAGAAATTGAGCAAAAAAAAAGTATAATAAACACAAGGCAAATAAATAAAAATAAGACAAGAAATAAGGGTGGCCCCCAGCTTCATTAAAAAAGTTTCCTAACTTTCCCCTGGCCAATTTTCCATTTTCTCCACCCATCAATATTCAAAAACCAGACATAATCTAACATCTCTGATGCAAACCGATATAGAAAATTGCCGGTTGCTGACTAGACGATTATAACCAACCCATTTTCGAAGTATGAAAACCAAATATATTTTTGAACATTATCAAAAAAAGCCGATGTACATAAGAGTACCGAAGGCAAAAAATGAACATGAAGAATGATTTTTTCCCTCATTGTTTGATCAGTCTTTTCGGGCCCTAATTGGGTACTGGCTAGCCCGACAGGACCAAAAAATGTTTTAAGGGTCTCGTTTAAATATTTTTTTGTACACTTACAAATAGAGCCAGGGCGTTTAAAAGTATATAAACTAAAAAATGAACTATAAAAAGAACGAATTTTTCCCCTCAACATCTAGTCAGTCTTTGCAGACCCTACTCAGGTGCTGGCTAGCTCATCAAGTTTAACAATTTTTCTAAGTTTTGAATCCAATTATTGGTTTGCACATTTCTAAGAATATTTAGGGTATTCAAAAGTATAAAAAATGAAAATTGTTAATTAACTTTTATTCAGCCCCATAATATATACTATCTTGACGCGGTAAGGACGGTCTCTCCTGGCCCCAAATAGTTCCCCAATAATTTTATATGCGAGAATAGCTAGGAATGGTTCACTGATAACTACCAGTAACGATTTTCACTGAAAGTCAGTGAAATCTCCCTGATTCAAATTTAGAGAGTACAATCCTCTCTCATTTCTGGGTAGGACTCGAGTCTGGTTAGCCCAGAATCGGATTCTTTTTTTCATGTCAACACTCAGAATTGCATATGTAGTTTCTGAACCCAACACAGTATGACACAGCAGCGCCCAGATAAGCGTGATGTAAACAGGTTCCGATACAACGCTGAATATCCGAGCTTGTTCGCTTTTAAGGGCGGGAGGGGGGGGGGGCAGTAAAGCCTGTAGCTGACCGAAGATCGGGCGGAGCAGAATCGGGAAATGATTATGCAATCTTTCATAAACGTAATAGTACAATTTCAAATTGAAACTTAAAAATATTTACGTATCTGTGTAAAAATTCCATCGAAGATTTCGAAAGTCCTCAAATTGTCAAAATATATATCTATATTTTATTTAAATATCGCTTAAAGCATGTTTTTAAATTAGCATTTCTAAGAAATGTGTGATTTTTTTTGGATTATTACTTTCCCTAATTGGGGAATACAATGAACTGAGTCGATTGGTTTCGAATAGACATCAGAAACTTGCATAAAGTTAAAATAAAAAGTGAAGTTACGTCTTCAGTGGGAAATAATTATTGCCAAGTAAAAATAATAAAAAAGAGAGTTTGATCTTCTGAGAGAGCAGAGAGAAGCACTGAGATCGAGTGGCTTCCGTACTCGTTTCTAATGGTCGAGGATTTCCTTACCACAAAAGCCGAGAAGAGAGTGACTGATCGCGCGTACCTCGAATAAATTACATGGCAGCCTATGCGGCTGCATAAATTAATTTCAGCCGGTCAGCCCATAAATATTCAGCTCGAAATCACTTGTCCTCCCCGCTCGGTCTCACCTTTAATGTCCTCTTTCTCTCTCGCACCCTTCGACGTAATTTACGTCGATCGAGCGAGAACAATATACTTCGGCCTATATATACATGCACATAGATCACGTCCAGGTTTCGTCGAAATATTATTTATTTTTCACACCAACGAGACGATAACGATTTAATCGCCTCGATAGACGAATAAACTTGCCTCCTTTGGTGACATCTTAAACGATTTTCGTTCATCAATCCGGTTATTATAATCGTCTTTGCTTTTTTTTCCACATATTACATTTTTCAATTCTAGAAAAAAAATGAACATGAAAAAAATGTATTTTTTCCCTCATCATCTAGTCAGTTTTTTCGGGCCCTAATCGTGTGCTGGCTGGATCGTCAGGATCAACAATTTTTCTAAGTTTTGAATCTAAATTTTTTTTTACACATTTCCAAAAATTTGACTATACAAAATAGTTTTACTTCTACTCTGTAGTTCTGAATTCGAGCGAGACAATACAGGAATCGATTGATAATTTAGTTAATCTCGGTCGATGATCACGAGATTCTCGTTTTTTTTTCACCAAATTTTTTCACAGTGAAATTTTTGATTACCAACTTGAACACGAAATACTGAGTCTTAATTTTTATAACACATTTCATATAAATATATTTATTATGAAACTATCAAAAATACTCATGCCAAATAATTTTATATCTCCGTAGAAAATTGTGCTTTTATAAATTATTTTCATATTTATCGTGGACATTTTTAAAATACAAACTAAAATATAAATATATTATGACATTTATCTTTACAAAAAATCCCTGAATACAAAGAAAAAGTTGAATTTTTAGTTTAAAAAAATTAATTTTCAAAAACAAACATTATATATATTACATGTTACATTCTCAACAGAAAATTTAATTTTTAACCAATTGACTGAAATTTTTATCAAACCAGTTGAATTTTTAACCAAAAGAGATTAATTTTAAATAAAAAAATAGCATAGTTAAATTTTCAGTGAAAAGAAATTAATTTTCAACAACAAAAAAACAATATTTTTAATTAAATTGTTGAATTCTCGACAGAAAATTTAATTTTTAAGCAAGCAGTTTACCTTTCTACGAAAATAGTTAAATTTTTAACAAAAAGGACGATATTTAAACTGAAAATGTTGATTTTTAAATTAAAAATAGGATACTTACATTTTCAGGTAACAAAAAAATTAATTCAAAAAAAAATATATATATA